>NDXB01005080.1:191089-218860 GCA_002631895.1 Agapornis roseicollis
TTTTTTTTTTTTTTTAATTATTGTTTTTCCTTTTTTTTAATTACAAAAGAACAGAAGGAGTTAAATCAGTTTAAGGAACTTTCAATGTGCCCAATTACAGATAAGGTATTTTTTTGTAGTTATTGTACTGTATGTATCAGGTGTTCTTTGTTGAGTGTGTAATACATTGTGGAGAGAAGAAATTAACTTCCTTCCAATGCAAGAGATATTAACCTTGCATAATGTTTTTATCCCAGTTATGTTAATTTTATTTTGCACATTACTTTTAGCTGCATACAATTAGAAAACACCCTGGCTTATGTTTGTCTCAGATGTTCCAATTTTTGCATTTTCTTATCAGAAATCAGTAGAATGCTACATTCATGTGGGATTTGAGAATTAACTTCTTTATTTTCATCTTGGTTACATGAAGTTTGATTTCTCATCTTTACTTTCTTATGAGTATGGAACAACACATTTTGAACAAGTAATTTTCCTGACAAGAAAGAATGTATAGGAATATCTCCCTGCAATTAATTTCCAATGTTTACATTTTTTAAACTAGACTGTGGAATTTATACAAATTAATATTAAATGGAGCTTACAGTCAAGTTTATGTGGTAGATGTGCTGTAGCTAAGCCATGTTTGTCCTTCCAGCATTAGTTACAAACTCTTGATGAAATGCCTGGTGCTGTCAATGCAAAAACCCTCTCTTCCCAATGCCTCAAGCACAATGTAGCTGTTTTACTAATTACTTTACCATTTAGTTATGTTCTGGCTTGTGTATTTCATTATTTCTAAATTTCCTGCTGGCAGCGTTGTAGCATTTCTAATCCTCCTAGTCTCCCTCCTTCTGACCCATCATGCGGTGCAAAGAACAAGTGAAGCTCCTTATTCAATTGCACTTCAGTATTTCATCAATATGAATGTAAATTATATAAATATATAAAAACCTGCAGCTTTAACAACTGTAATACAGCCTTTAAAATTAGTTACATGTATAGATAATTAAATTCTTCATATAAAAGATAGACTAAAAAGTGTTTGTTGTCTCGTTGCTGTGTGCACACAGAATTCACCAAGTGGCATTAGTGCATGTAATGGATTTACCACCAGAACAGTCAGAAGCCAACCTGTTAAATTTCAGAATGACACTTGTCTTGTTTCTTTGAACATTATTTCAGTATAATTACTCAGATTCGTTACAATTACCTGCAACCTTTTGCACCTTTCTTTCTCTACTCATTGGTTTCTACATGTTACAAGTCAGCTGATTTTTTTTGACACTATAGTAGTAGATGAATTAAGTATTCTTTGTTATTTTACCATGGGTTTACATTGACTTAGGCTCTGTGTCATATGCCAGAAGCTCTAGTCTTAAAACATGCACAATTGCACAGTGTTTCTTTCCTTTTGGGATAGTATGTAACATGAACAGATTTTTCCTTTACCACTCTGCCATTAAAAAAAGAAATATTAAAAATTGTCTTTATTATAGCCACTTGCTGAAAGTAGGCTGCCTGGTGTGACAGCAATTGAACAGAACGTCAGTGCCTGAGGATGATACCCAGATTTTATTCCACTATTTCAGGATTTTGTGCATTAAAATGTTATTTTAATGAAAGGATCTCTCTATTTTCCCATAATGAGCTGTTGTGTTGAAAGATTTGTAACTTGACTAAAAGTGTTTGTCCTAAAGGACATGTTGGTTTTTTTTATGACTTTAGGCCAGGAGCATACTTTCTCTTGCTATTGAACTATTGGCAAAACTTTGGATATAGGGATTCTGATGCTGCTTTTTTTCCACCATTGCTTCAAGTGAGAAGAAAAATAAAGCTATTATGATGATCTGCAGGCTACATGTTTGCTAACATGCTTCTTTCAAAGTGTTGAGCGATGTCTCCTAAAAGATTTTCAAAATCACAGTGCCCTAAAACTTCCTGCAGTCAGCTTCCCACTGAAGTGAAAAAAAACCAGCCTTAAAAGTCTATGGTCCTCTGTAGAAGACTTGTACTCACACAAGCACAGACAGAATGTTGTGCCAGGACTCCATAGACAGAGAAGTGCTGCATACTGCTCAACAGAGCAGTATCTTTATCAATCGATTGTTGAGAACAGTTAACTCACAGAAACTTTAAAGCACATTTAAAATGTCTTAGACAAAGAGATTCAAACCATTGTGGCTTATATTGACATACATTGTTGAAATACCTATAATGTTTATTTAGCCAATTATTAAAGTTCTTAAGTGTACTATTATAGCTTGTGCATGGTAGTGTTTAATCTTCCTCATAATCACTGATTTCCCTTGAGTAGCAGGGAACAAGATACTGCACTTACTGTTTCTTACCTGTTTGGATTTTTGTTTATATATATTTATGAGAAAGGGAGTATGAAAGCAATTAATAAAGAAAATTGATTATTTCCATCAGAAAGAAGAGTTTTCCAGGATTGTGTCTCAATCCAGTTTTGACCCTCTCCCCTCTTTCCTGGTTCATCTGGAAAGATCTTTAACCTCTTAAAGCACAAGTGCCTTACCAAAGCCACAGATCTGGACTGCAGCAAGCAAACCTATTTCCAAAAGAACATTTGTCTCCTGTGGGGGAAATGGGCCCACACTCTTGTTTCTTCAGCCCTTAAATTTGTGGCTTTGAAGTCAACACAAATCCCAGTCAAGGCTGAAACAAGACTTACATAGACAAAAATAAGAAAGCGTTCAGGTGATTTTTTTTATCTCATTTGTATTTTAAACTAACAGTAAGAAAAGGAGCAGCCTCACTGCTGTCTAGTCAACTGAACTCGTTCTTTACATTAACTCTCATGTGCCAAGTATGTTTTTCCCTTGCCACAGGAGCTGTCACTTGAAGGGTGTGAAGGTGACTGGATTTAGAGACCACTCCAAGCAGTGGTGGGGTTTTTGTTCATGGTGTTTCTGTTTACCTTGAGAAGAATTTCCTCTTTATTCAGTTGCTGATGAAGAATTCCCATAAATGTTCTTTCAGGGAATTTGTTAGTATCCATTCCCATACTTAAAATCTGTCCAAAGCAACTGAGTCTGGACAGAGTGGGTTTATCAAGAACACTTGGCTTTACACTCAGAACCAGTTTTATTTACATCTCAGTTCTTTTGGCACTTCAGTGGTATCTCTTGCAGTCCCTGTGAGCTCACTGAACACATTTGAAAATGGCCTATTACCATAACCTTCCTGTAAGGCAGCAAAATAACTGCATGTTCTGTTTTTGTTCTCTGGTTTTAAAGCAATTCTTTCTAGTTCTTTGTGATTATTGACTCCATTTAACATCTTGTTCAGTAGCTCCTTGTATGCAGTCCTCTTCTGATCAGGCAAGAAATGGCTTATTTTAACTTCTTTTTTTTAGACAACTTCAGTAAATCCAGGGGCAACACATCTCAAACATTATTTAATGAGCTGAATTGCAAGCTATGTGCATGCACACAGACAACTGCTCAGCAAGCTGCTGCTGAGCTAAATAGAGAGCACTAAGGTGAACTTTTGATTCCAAACCCTGAAAGAATGTTTTCAGAAGCTTGTCCTGGATGCAGTTAAAAATGTGAATTATTTTCACAAAGACTTTGTTTCCTGCATGTAGACTTTATGTGCTTTTGTATTTGTTGTTTGATAGCCTGCAAAGGAGTACTTAACCATGAATAAGGATTCATCTTGAGTTATTGCCTGTGTGAGGAGAAATTGTGAGTTAACTATCTGGCATAACCTCGTAACGTTAATAGTACATGTAAACATAATTCTGATATACCCAAGTTTCTATAGCTTGTTACAGCAAGTTTCATGGCTGTTTTGCTCCATTCCCCTTTTCATACATCTTAATTTGGGAACTGCTTTAAAAAAAATAAACCACGGCCCAAGAAAATCCCCTGTAGTGCTCCTCCTTGGCACAAACATTCAGACTGCAATGTCTGCATTGAGCCAGAAGCTAATTTGAATCAAACCTGTTGCTCTACTTCTGCAACTATTATGAATCTTGTGGAGCAACATAGAAAAAGAAGTCAGATTTTAGAACAAGCTCTATCTTGTGGAATAGTTTTAATTATTAGTGGCTGAAGGGAGAAAGATGTTTATACCTCAGGTAGCTGTTTTACAGCAAGTGGGCACAGAGCTTTTAGAAGGTATTGAACTCCTTGTGGTGGTGTTTGATCACAGTATTTTGCTGTATTTTCTAGTACAAGCTTTTCATTCATTTCTTTGTGCCATGCCTACCTTTTTGAGTCTGACCCCTCAGCAGCTGCTGGCCCCAGCAGTGAGAAGGAAGCTCTGTGCCTATATGCCATTCAGTTACTGACTTCTGTTCGGTGTGTCCGTGTATCAGCTTTCACCCCCAGAGTGCTGATCCAATGCTGCTGGCTCAGCTGAACACCTACCAGTGGAGAGCTGTGAACTGGTGACAGTGTGAGCACAGCGCTAGTGTGAACTGGACTCAGATCTGGTGTCACAGATAAAGGTTTTCTGTGCACTGGCCCAGATGGCTGAAAGTGGATTCAGGGGTTTTTCCATCGTATTCACCTCTGCCAAGTGCAGTTTTCTCTGTTGCTTAGTTTGTTGGAGTAATTCTGGATACAGATGAGCATTACAATGAATCTCATTCGATTTCTGGTGGGATGAGGGAAAGACTTGAAGCCAGGAAAGATGATGACTGGAGGTCTGCCCAAGAACGTGAAAAAATATAATATGGTGTTTTTTAAAAGGTTTTGACTTCTAGAATACTGTGTTTAGTTACCCATTTCTGATTCTAAGGGACGTGCCTGTACAGCATCTTTATTTTTGTGGAAGACGGTGTAAAATTGGACTGTGCAGTTCCTTCTGCTTGCATCCGTGGCTGATGTTCTTGACTGATTTGCTATTACTGTACAGTAAGTGGTCAGGGGCTCAAGATAAGTGTGGGTCATAATCCCAAGGTGAGACTGCAAGTTACCTGATGTGATATAAACCGGTCCAGAACTCTGTTAACTCTGCCAATTTGTATTTTTTAATGCATCCATGTCCTCACATGTAGATTTTATTCTCCCCAAGCAGATTCTGGAAGGGGAGTGGTAGGCATGTTCTGTTTTGTTTCTGAAAAGATGTAGTAGGTTTTTTCCCAGCTGTTTCACCTGTCGCCTTCCCTTCATTCCCTTGGCTGGATACTAAAATACTACTTTTATTCATAGAAAATAAGGTATTAACCTAAAACACTGCGGAAAGCTTTTGCTCCTGCAAAATGGAGATGGTGTTAGTGTATCATAAGTGTGTGTCATTGAGGACTACACTCATGCATGTTCCAGAATTTAAAAAAAAAAAGGAAAATGGGATTCGTTATTAAAGATTCTTGAGTCTCTTGCTTGTTTGTGGGTTGGCAGTGGCAATCCCTCACCTGATAATAGCTGACTGGTACGAGCAGGAGGAAGAGGCATACATGCTGGTGTGACTGGTCTTGGCAAAAACAAAGTAATGCTTAATATTTTGCAAGTTTCCAGACTTGTTTCTTGTTTCTAGATCCTGCAGCCATCCAGAGGGTAACCTTCTGCTCTAACAATAAATGGACATACTGGTCCACTTGAGAAATTCCAAACATGCTGAAATTGTTGAAATTGGCTGTGAAATGGGATTTTTCAATACAGAAGCTTCAAATGGAGAGATCTGATCACCAGACACTGCTGTCCTCAGCAAAAGCTTGAGATGGTCTCTCAGTCCATCCCACAAGATATTTATGGGAATTTGGTGGTTGTACCTGAGGCTAATTGATAAGAAGACTGAATGGTGAATGCCAGTGAAGGAATGCTGTCATGGTGTGCTATTCCACCCTGCTTAAGGATTTGAAGGATAACTGTGACATAAGATTTTACTGCTTCTGGTTCCCTACAATAGAAGAGATTCCTGTCATTATGGGCTTTACGAGGTTTACAAGGAAATCTGGCAGTTAAATTGTTTAAAAAAATCTCCCCAACTTAGGCTAAATTAGAAGTTGTGCCCATATCGTGAATCAGCAAGTGCCACAGCAGAACCTTCTTTCTGAAAAAGCAGCATCTCTTGGACATTGCTTTCAAGCTTAGTGCTTAGCTTATAAGACCCATATTTTCAGGCTGACTTTGTAAGGAAAAGGAACAACATGTTTCCTCTTAGAATGCTTATTTTTTCATTTCTACAATCCCTTAATCCTACAGCTCCTATGGTGGTAGGAGGTCAAAGCACAGATTTCTAATTAACAGCATTTGTATGTTGGTTCCATAAGTCCTGACAGAGTAGCCAGTCTGGTCAGTGTGCAAATGCCTCTGCTCAAGGTCATAGTGGTTACTCAGTCAAAGGCAGAAAATTGGGTATTCACAGTACTGTGAACATTCCATGTTAGCGATTGTAATTTCTACATTTCTTTTCTGAATTTACCAGCTTGTAGCTAAGGATTCAAATTTGGCACTTTCCAGGTGGGATCAGTGCTCTGCTTTGTCAGAGCAGGAGAGAAATGAACAAATGGAGCACTCAGTAACTGAAAAGACAAATGCCAGTGCATGATTTTAAGTACCTGAATGGCTGTATACCTGAGGGTCTATCTGTGTGCTTTAAATTAGAAACATTAACCAATTCTAAACTGAGGTAAGGTCCCATACCAAACCATAGCAGAGCTTTCCCATCTGTCGCTGGAAATATCTGATATCAAGGGTGCTTTCTAGACCCTAGCAGGTGTCTCTTTTAGGGATTTGTATTCACGAATGATATTATTACAGCTACAAGTGGAATCTAGATGTTCATAAAAGTACTTTGCACGGTACTTCGGCATCCATGAAAAACTAGCTAGAGGCCTGACATCTGCTCTTGGAAAGGAACCCAGTTCTTCTTTGGTGTTTTTAATACAAAGACAAGAAAAATCTTTGTTCTTGTGCACCACATGAAGAGAATCCCTAATATAAAAAGTGTTTCCTGCATGTTCTGCTCAGATAGAAACAGGCCATTTTCCCAAATATTTCATGTTCTAAAGTAGGCCATTTGTTGAAGTTCAGAGTAGCCCATTTACATCCCAGCTGGCTGGCTGTCAAGCTAGCCGCGAAGTTATATTATGATTCAAAATGTTAAATGCTTCCTCTAAAAGGCTGATGGTTGGAAACCACACTTCAAACCAAGGTCATCAGCATCTTTGAATAGAAATTTCCCCAGTCTCTGGAGAAAAATAATTAAACACTTTGTTCAGTTTAATGAAGCTGACAGTGCATGGGGAGAAATAGTTCTGCTTATTAGACTTCTGATTTACATGATAACTAAGAAAACGCTCTGAAAGCAGCCATTTATTAAACAGAAATGAAACTTTTTGCTTTGGAAATATGCCCAGTGCTTTGATTGTTTTGGCATAAAGTTGATAATTCTGAAAACCTACTTTTTATTTCATTTTTCAGTTGCATATTCTAAAGTACTGTACCACCAAGGAGCATTATCAATATGCTTAGGCTTCCAACCTAACCTGTTCTCAGCATCTTAGTCGTAGAGGGACTACCTTGACTATCTGTATTGACTTTTTTTTTTTTCCTTTTAAATTCTTAAGTCAAATTTCTCATTACCTTTTCAGGAGCACAGATTAGTTGAATCAGCAGTTGAAGGCAGTCCATGAAAAACTTACTGGTAATGCAGGTGGATCTTGCTAGTGGCATAGTGGTGGACCACTTACTAAATTACATTCAGGAAGCTAAAAATGGAGTAAATACTATTTAAATATTAACTTTATATACAAAGAACTGAAAGAGTTCCCCAGGGTGTGATGTGATTAAGAGCAGTAATGGTTCACTTTGTGAAAGCATGTGCAAACATCTGATGTAAAAATCTTTGTATCAGATCTCAGCAGGTTGGCGTCATTGTTGATGCTGCTGAACAATGTAAAAAGAAGCCTTGACCATTTTAAACCCCCTGATGTGAAGGTCCCTTTGAATATTTTTCGGTCAGAACTTCTCCCATAAGGAAAGTTTGTTTAAATGGGGAATATACTGAATTTACAGAATCTTAGAATCACAGAATGGTTAGGGTTGGAAAGAACATTAGAACATTTACTTCCAACCTCCCTGCCCAAGGGAGACCTTCCATTAGACCAAAGCCCCATCCAGCCTGGCCTTGAACACTTCCATGGATGGAGCATTCACAACTTCCTGGGGCAACCTGTGCCAGTACCTCACCACCCTCACAGGAAAGAATTTCTTTCTTATATCTAACCTGAACTTCCCCTGTTTGAGTTTTAACACGTTACCCCTTTGTTCTGTCAATGCCATTCCTAAGGAAGAGTCCCTCCCCAGCATCCCTATAGGCCCCCTTCAGATACTGAAAGGCTGCTAGGAGGTCTCCATGCAGCCCTCTCCAGGCTGAATAGCCCCAACTTTCTCAGCCTGTCTTTGTATGGGAGATGCTCCAGTCCCCTGATCATCCTCGTGGCCCTCCTCTGGACTTGCTCNCTCTCCAGGCTGAACAGCCCCAACTTTCTCAGCCTGTCTTTGTATGGGAGATGCTCCAGTCCCCTGATCATCCTCGTGGCCCTCCTCTGGACTTGCTCCAACAGCTCCATGTCCTTCTTATGTTGGGGAAACCAGAACTGCACATGGTACTCTGGTTGAGTCTCACAAGAGCAGAGTAGAGGGGCAGGATCACCTCCTTGGACCTGCTGGTCACACTTCTTTTGATGCAGCCCAGTATATAGTTGGCTTTCACTTGCTCATGCTTTACTGAGGGATAGGGGAAAGAACTGAACTGAAGAATTTTGATTGTATAGAAATACTTGTAAACAGTGCATTTTTAAAGCAAAATGTTTTCAACCTGTTTCAAATCACTGTTGCTTTTTGAAGTGCATTTTACTGCAGAAAAATAATAAAAACCCTTTTAAAAATAAAACTGGAAGAAAACTTTCTGTTTGCCAGTTTCAGAAGAATTTCATTAAGATCAGCTGAAAAATACTGCCTTAGAGAAAAAAAATTAATTATGTATTCTGTCTGATTCAGAGCAGAAAATAAAATCTGAGATTCTAGAATTTATACAGAAACTCGAGCATCTACACAGGATAAACACCAGGCAGGTGGTTTGCAAAGAATAAAGGGCAACACTGATGGAAGATGAGTTCTTAGTTACAAACTCTTGCCATGCTTTTAAACACAGAGAACAGCAGTCAACCCCTTTGGCTTGGCCTATAAATGGGTGAAATCCTTGGAGTGATGTCACTAAACTTCATGTGTTTCTGCTAAAGTCCTTCAAATATTTAGAAGCAATTTTTAATTGAAGCATGAAAAAGTGGATAAGCTCCACAATACCTTCATGATTAGGATGCTTACTTTGACTGGAAAGGTAAAGGTGAACCTTGAAATTAGAGTATTAATAAGCCAAGGGCTTATATGTAATTCCAAAGTGTCTGTTTGGGTCACTATAGCACTGTTTCCTAATTCTGTTCCCTTTTAGGAAATCTCTAAGTTTGGCAGTAAAACCAGATGAAGGCTTTGCCCCCTTCTTTATTAACTGCCGACCATTTTGGGATTTGTTTTACAGTGTGGCTCCAGTTTAACCACACAACTCAATGGTACAGTGGACTTCCAAGTCAGGTTGGAAACAGGCAGGTAGTGATGAGGGGGAGTTTTAAGCTTTGTCACCAGAGAAAAATTAGCACTTAGAAATGGCCTTGATTTAATAACAATAATAATAATGCGTTAAGTACTATGTTTTGAGTCACTAAGAGCTGAAGCATTGTTAGCACTGTGCTGTTAAATATGAAGGATTAACTGAACAGAACAGGCAGTAGTTAACTTTTCATTAAGCATTACTTGAACCCCTACAGACCTGAATCAATTTGCAAACAACTGTGAGTAAGATCTAGGATATTTTTGTGTTTTCCAGGGTGTGCAGACTTGCATCTTCTGGATATGTTGACGCCTACTGAAAGAAAAAGGCAGGGATACATCCATGAGCTCATTGTCACGGAAGAGAACTATGTAAATGATCTACAGCTGGTCACAGAGGTAAGATGGCACAGCAGCTTTAGGAGCAGGTTTTAATCACTCATCTTTTTAAAGTAAATGAATAATTTCGCTGTGCAAACTTATTTCATATCACTGCTGCACTTGACTTCCGAGGGATGATATATATTAAGTTTTCATCTCTCTCTCTATTTATCTATATAGATGTGCATGGGTGTGGGCACAACTAATGTTAAGCCTTTGTGTTACCATCACCAAAATACTGATGTTCAAAGTATCACTCTAGTAAACCCTTTTTTGTGCCTGATTTTAAATGCTTATTTCTCAAATATAAGTTCTTAAACCACATTCACTGTGGCACTCAGGAAGTTACCACTTACTGTGATTTTCTTTAAATGTTACAAGGAGCATCTCTTATGTGGAAAAAAGGGAATCAGTACAGCAGCTGACATAGACAGTTCTTTTGACAGAGAAGGAAAGCCCTTTTTTGACAAAGAGGTCAAGATATGCAAATCTGAGACATTAGGAGATAAATCAGAACTTCCATAATGGAGTGCAAAGTAAAATGTGTTTTCAGCTGTAATTCTGCCTGAGATATTTTGCAGAGACCTCTGACTAAAATTCCCAACTTTTAAACAGATTATCCAGGTCATAATTAACACCATCAACATAAATTCAGGGTATTCTCTTTTAAAGGCATACATTGCTCACAAACCAACCTAGTATCAGGGAATATTAAGGATCTCCAGGACACAGTGCATGTTGGAAGTCTGTTCCACTGTGTGTCAAGTGCTACTCTGATGTGGTTTTTTCACCTCCAGACTAATGAAATGTGTCATCAGTCATAGTCACTTTGCTAATACTTGCCATATACTGTCTAAATTGCTTCTATTTTCTGAATCTATAGATCTTCCAGAAACCACTAATGGAATCTGAGCTGCTAACAGAAAAAGAAGTTGCTATGATTTTTGTTAATTGGAAGGAGCTGATTATGTGCAATATAAAACTACTGAAGTAAGTATTTTTCCTCCATACTTAGCAATAACAAAATCATGGGCCTCTCCCCCTGCTTCTTCTTTACGTACATGAAAATATTTGCCACTTAAGCAAGTAGTGACCAAAAAGGGCCATGTGTTATTTCTTCTTGGAAAAAGCAAAATATTAGCAACATTTCTATGACTTACTGTTGTTGAGAAAAATCCAGCAGTTCTTTGCTGAGTAAATATTTGCACTTACTTTGCTTTTGGTGTACATGTGCTCCAGAAAGCAAGATCAACCTCTTCTCAAGAATAGTGCCTGCAAAGGATACCTACAGTCCTGTTGTAGACTTTTACTTCCTCTGTCACAGCCCATACCCATTTTCAGTCCTGTCATCCATGAATGCAGAATAAGGCACAACAAGCTTTGCATCCCTTATTCTGAGTTATCTGATGTGTTCCTTTAGTTATTGTAGCACCTGAATGAGCTGTTTTGTGAGGAGAGGCATCAACAAAGCCTGGTTTCATAAGGATTTGTGTCCAATGTACCCTGCGCCCTTCCTTCCAAAGTCTCCATCTACTGCAACTCCAACTCTCTACCATGAAATTCCAGGCAGTGCAAGTGCCCTTACTTCTCCCTTCATTCTCTGTGTCCTCTGATGAATTCAATTCCTTCCTATTCACTCACATCCTTCTTACCAATCCTTACTGCTTCATCAAGATACACTAAATGCTGTGCCTTCTTTAAAGGCACATGCATACAGGTTGCTCATCTAGTCATTGACAGGGCAACTGGGTGAGGATTGGCTTAAACCTGCATCTTCATAAGCAAGAGGATTAATAAAGTTCCTTTTTTGCCTACTAAGCTGCTAATTTTCATTAAACTTACAGGGATTTTATAGCTTTAAGTTATGTACCTGAAAATGTCCCACAAGTTGAAAAATTTTGGCAGTGGTAGGATAAATGCAGGCAGCTCAATGACAATTAATCCTTTTTCCGTAGGAAACCAGGCTAAAAACTAGTAGTTTTGAGCTTAAAGTAATAGTAAGGTTTTTGCCCGTCATTCATGTGCATATCTGTTACTTTCTTTCTAAACTACTACAAAAGGAAATTACATTTCTTTTAATATCATATCTGATCTGGCATTGCACTAACTGAAGTAACAGCTTGGTTACCACAAGTGGGAAGAATGTTGGCTGAAGGTGCAATCTTGATTATTGTGTTCTTACACTGTGTAATAAATCTTGAGGCTGATCTATTTTATTATTCAGGGGTTTCTGTGTATCAGTAATGAATAAGAATCAAACCATTTATTTCATAAATGAGGAATCATTCTTTAGAAGTCTACTCACAAAACGCACATGACATTTTAATGTTTAGGGCTTTGCGGGTGCGTAAGAAGATGTCTGGAGAGAAGATGCCAGTGAAAATGATTGGTGACATACTGACAGCTCAGCTGCCACACATGCAGCCCTACATTCGGTTCTGTAGCTGCCAGCTCAATGGGGCAGCACTCATCCAGCAGAAGACAGATGAAGTCCCTGAGTTCAAGGAGTTTGTTAAAGTAAGAGATGAAGCAATCACCTTTAACTTTGTACTCTGTAAATTTAGCTCATCGTTTTATTAATTTGCAAAGCATAGTCTCAGATGGTGCTCCATGTTGGGATAGAATGAAGAGTCTTCAGCCTTAAGCACTCATTGAAGAAATACATTTTTGTTCTTGTTGGTGAAGGAATACATTTTTTCAAACAACTATAGAGCCATAAAATACTCCACTTAATGGTTTTGCTGTAAAGTGCTGGGACAGGAGGAAGAAGATCTTTTCTTTTACAGAGAAGGCAGGTGAAAAATAATGTTGTAAAAAGCATAATAAATTCTACTGCACTGCCACTGTGATCTAAGAACAGATTTAGCTGCGGCATGGTGTTCATTTGTTGCCTTAGCTTTTCCTTTCTTGGAGGAGCTCATTTTGCAGGGTTTTAAACAAACTGACTAACAACATTTTACCTCTCTAATGTTTCAGAGGTTAGCAATGGATCCTCGCTGTAAAGGAATGCCACTATCAAGTTTTCTACTAAAGCCTATGCAACGGGTAACAAGATACCCACTAATAATTAAAAATGTACGTTCTTTTGCAAAGATGATGTTTTTGATGCTGCTTTGCTCATAACTGAATTACAGGGTAGTTTCCCACTTATGTCAGGATTTGTCACTGTTAGGTATCTAATGTGTTAGGGAATGTGAGCTATACTTTTATATTCGATCATACTAGTGAAAACGAGGTAACTGATTTGGCTTCAGTGAAATTACTTGATACTTCCATTAGAAAGAGGTGAAACTTGCACACAAATAACCAGAAGGCAGTAAATGCTGAATGAAAACTTAAAAGTTTAGATAACAGGAGTAATAATTCAATCTTATGCTCATCTTTGCCTTTTTCCACAGTGTCATTCCCTCCCCTTAGTCTGGTAAATGACATTCAGTGTGCAAGCCTGAATGCCAAACTATTACAAGTTACCTTCCTGCACAGCTTATATTGCTGGATAACTTACATCCCTTTCCTAACTTTAATTTGTTGCCTAACACCATCCCAAATAATGCTACTGAACTTGGCCCAAGACTTTTGCAGAGAAGAGTATAAAATGGATATTGGCATTTAAGCAGTTCCTTAAACAGCCATGGATATAATCCTGTCTGTGGCTGGAATTTGTGTACTCATGTCAGAAGAATGAGCAGTATTCTGATGCAAAGGCTCCACAGGCCAGCATTCATTTAAGCTGTTCACAAACAGACTGCGAGTTTGTCTCCTATTTTTCTTATTTGCCAAGGAGGAAATGAAATTTGGAACATACTGGCTGGCTCCGATGAAAATAAAGAAATAAACCAGAAGTACAGGGCTGGCAATAAGAATACATTTTAACTGCAGATACCAGAAAAGGCTAATGCATTTTATTTATCTGTAGATAATAGAAAACACTCCGGAAAACCATCCTGACCACAGTCACTTGAAGCATGCTCTTGAGAAAGCAGAAGAGTTATGTTCTCAAGTAAATGAAGGTGTGCGGGAGAAGGAAAATTCAGATAGGCTGGAGTGGATCCAGGCTCATGTTCAGTGTGAAGGCCTGTCAGAGGTAAACAAAGTGCTATCTAGAGTAATGCACGTGTGGGTGCACTTCTCCACCAGTCGGGAAGAAACCATGGCTCACTTATGGCACTGCATCTGGGGACAAACAGTGTAATTAATCAAGTCAAATAATCTTCAGTCCTTTCTTTTCATCTTTTGTTTCCTCCTGCACGTGATCCTTTTTGCTGCTCATGTTATTGCCTTCTACGTGATAAATGCTGCTTTTGTTGCCTGGCTCTGGACTTGTACCAGGTTCAATGCTGCAACGTTCAACCACAACTTTCTGCCTTCATAGCTGTTAATAATACAGTGGTTATTGTACTGCTGTATCTTATCCAGACCATTCTGGTGGGCTTTAAAAACCATCACAGGAAATATTTTTTGTGATAAAACTTTGTGTACATTTTGAAAACTCAAGAATGATGAACAAGTCTCTCTCAAGACTTCACAGGGAGAATCACTGCCTCCCATTACGTGTTATTTTTTAAGGTAACAAGCTAAGTTTCTATACTGAAACCACCATAAAACATTGTGTCCATATGTCCTGCAAAAGGATGGGAGGGTATTTTGATGGTCTCCCTGTTATTGGTGAAAGTAATAGAGGCAGACTGATCACAGCTTGATTTTCAAAGTATGCACTGAGGTTTTTTTAGTTCTAGAAGATAAAGAAGAAAAGGTCTGGTGAACTTACTGTCTTGAAAAAAATTACATTTCAGCTTATGAAATCTGTTTAAGGGGAAAAATACATATCACAATGTCAAAAGGGTCAAAGCACATTCAGCTGTCTTACAACTACTGCCTGGAGGAAAACGGCTGCTTTTATCTCCTGTACATCATGTCTGGCCCTAGATCACTAAAAATACTACCTGAAACACCAGCTGGCTGCTTGCTGACACATTGTGCCAGCAGCAGCAGCCTTGAGTCTGTGGCAAGGAGCAATCCAGCCTTCCTCTGTTTTTCTGTCTGAGATGATTCTAGTCTGTAAATCCACATCTAGCTGCCTGACTGTCTAGGATGGAAAGGAAAGGAGCTGGTGCAGGAAAGAACTGTACCATCACCTAGTGAAAATAAACCTCAAAATGACACTTTAGGAAAGGGCAAACCTTGGCTTGTCTGGTAATAAACCTCCAGATAAGTCTCAAATACTGCCAGTTACAGCCAGTGGTCAGCAGTGGCTCTGAAACTCCAGGTATCACGGTTACACAGAGACAGGCTATCTGGGATTCCTTTGGTATGTTTTAATGGGTGAAAATAGAGCACAATTTGGAAATCCAGGCCTTTATAAGGAAGCTCAGCGTCTGGAGAGACCACTTGCATAGCTACTGCTAATCCAGGACAGGTCACCATCAGCTTGATTCCACTCACAGAGATGCATGCGTGTGGCAGAGAAACTTGAAAGGAGGCACAAATGCTTTTGGCTTCTCTCTGATTGTCCAGGCCATGCCCTGTGCAACTGGTAGGCTGCCTTAAAGTTAATTTTCATGTAGGCTTTCTATGACTTGCACCGCTCATCATGCGCAAGGCAGAGACATTGCTCGTCATCCCTGTGACACAAACTGAAACCAACATCAGGACTCAAAATTATATTTGATCTCTTTCAGGGGAACCTCGATTGTTTTACTTTATACAGTGCGTTGTTCTTCTTCTTCTACTTTTCGCAGCAACTCGTATTTAATTCTGTTACAAACTGCTTGGGACCACGCAAGTTTCTGCACAGTGGGAAACTCTATAAAGCCAAGAGTAACAAGGAACTGTATGGCTTTCTGTTCAACGATTTCCTCCTCCTGACTCAGATCATAAAACCTCTTGGCTCTTCTGGCACAGACAAGGTCTTCAGCCCCAAGTCGAATCTGCAGTACAAAATGTACAAAACTGTAAGTACCACTCTTTACTGGTGACAAAGATGCTCACATGCTAACAGTGTGGATAGCAGGCAGCAGCTCCCATACTGGGTGTGTGGGCATTAAGTTTTATATAAAGAGGCATGAAAGCTTTGGCATTTGCTGGGGATTCCAGGGACTGATGATGAGAAAGCTGGTTGTTTGCTTTAGTGAGACAAGAATAAATGCTTTTGAAGTTTTGCTAAAACAACCTTTTCTGCAAGAGGTCATGTGTACCAGGGAGTAAGAGGAAGAGTACTGTTTGCTGCTCTCTGTGGGAAAGATTGCTATTCTTCATGAGGCTGCTTGCTTACTTCAAGAGAAGTGTTCCCAGACTCTGGAGGCACCTATATCTTCAATAACAAGAAAGCTTTTAAAAGTGACATATCTGAAGAAAGATGGGAGGCAGGTGGGAAAAGATACTGCAGGCACAAGATAAATCCATTGTAAATTGCTCTATGTTTAATGTGTCTGTTCAGGTATTGTGCAGTAGAACTCTAGCTTTGCCTAATGTTTTACAGCCCATTTTTCTAAATGAGGTACTAGTGAAATTACCCACAGATCCTTCTGGAGATGAACCCATCTTCCATATCTCCCACATTGATAGAGTCTATACCCTCCGGGCTGAAAGCATTAATGAAAGGTAAGTACCTGCATAGGCCATATTAATACTGAATTTGAAAAGTCTGGTGCAAATGTATATGTACACATGCATAGCACTCTCCAAGCAGTTTATCTTATAAGGCTGGAGAACTCTTTTTGCTTGAGAATACAGTGGTATTCAATATATGAAAAGGAGGGAGAGAAAATGATGCTTCCTGAATTCCAGTGAAACCAGTGGTGAAATGGCTGGGAGGGTGGATATATAGGCCATATTTCAGAACATTTTATGGTAGCATAAGGAAGCCAAAAGTGGCAATCCTGTCTTCTTCTGTTAACATTTGTTTGTGGCTGTGCAAGCATTTGTATGGCTGTATATTCAGTGAGAGAATTAGAACTTGAAGCAAAACCCTACTGAACTAATCCCAATTAGTTTTAATCTGTTTCAGTTCAGACTGAAACAACCAAAGGAATGGCAACCTCAAAGCCTCAGCTGGTGATTTTTATCTGTGGCAAGCTTATGGAGAATGACTACACTGATTTATACTGAAAAGGTTTCTCTACACAAATGTAAGGTCTTGAAAGATAACTTTTGTTAAAAAATGAAAGCTGAAAGTGCAGCATACCCTTTTCCCATGGTATATACTTTGTGTTATGCCAGCTTGCAAATGTATGGCCCCTAAAAATTCCAATGCATAAAAATGTATAAAACATCTTTGCTCCCTGCCTGCCTGACAGTGTTATTCATTATTATTTATATGTGTGGTTTTTCTTGCAAAGGATGGTACTTTTATGGATACCATTTGTCCTGTGGTATATTGTCTGTTCTTCTATGGCACAGAATGAACAAGTATCATTGTTAGACCCTTGGTGATGAAAATTGACACAGCCTTTTCAACTTAGGCTCTGTTCCACAAATCAGACTATAGCAATAGTCATCTGTTCTGCATCAGAGCACTTGCAGCAGTAGTCAGAAACATCTAAACTCTGCACTGCATTCATCCTACCTAGCAGGAGGAACTTGAAGGAGATGCTTAGGCACCCTACAGTAAGCCATCAGTGGAAAGAGCCAGATCTTCACATACTGAACGCCCTCTGGAGGTGTCTGCCTCTGCATTCACTACAGAGATAGCCCACAGGAACTGCTACCTGAATTTGGGCAATCTTGTTAAATGCTTTTACTTATATGGGATGCAGCCTTTGACATTCTTTTATGCACCTTTGACTTTCTTTTATACCTGAATTGCTAATAAATGCAGCATGTTAGGTGAGATACCTCCAGGTTTTCATTATTCACTTACTTTTAACTAAGAGCAATGGGAAGAGAACATTAGCATCAGTGAGTGATTGATTTGTCTATTTAATCACAAAAACACCTTTATGATCAAAGGCTTGGTATACTTCTGAAGTTGCTACTTACCATTTAGGGCTGAGCTGGAAGGAAGAATTGTCCTTAAGTGTTTTGTTTTCTTGAACAGCTCTCTGTGCAGAATACAGGTAAGTGGTCAGACCCAAATCCAGACCAGTGTAAGTAGCTACAATGCCCTGCAGAGCAGCAGCTCTTCATTTTGGGATCAGAAATGGATCCACAGCTTCTAGATTCTCTAATTTTTCCTTGACTCAGGTCTGAGGCTCCCTGGTATGTCACAGCAATTCTTCTAAACCCTTGAGGTCCCTTCTTCCATGCTTTTTCTCTGACAGTCTTTCTACTCAGTCTCTTAAGTATGAAATTATTTCTCAGAAAGGCCTGTAGGGAGCCATGATCATTCATCATCTGTGTACTCCATGATGTGTCCCATGGTTCAGAAGGATTTTGGTATGAAACCTTAGGGATAAAGAAATGTGTCCACCTCTACAGCATAGCTTGTATCTGTTCTGTGTCAGAGCTCTCACAGCAGTAGTCGGAAACATCTAAACTCTGCATGGTATTCATCCTACCTTAGCTGGAGGAACTTCAGCAAGATGCACAGGCTTGCTACACTTGATACTTCCCGTATCTTGCTCTCGTGAGACCTCACGCAGAGCATTGTGTGCAGTTCTGGTGTCCTCAACATAAAAAGGACACGGAGCTGTTGGAACAAGTCCAGAGGAAGGCCACGAGGATGATCAGGGGACTGGAGCATCTCCCATACGAAGACAGGCTGGGAAAGTTGGGGCTGTTCAGCCTGGGGAAGAGAAGGCTGCGTGGAGACCTCATAGCAGCCTTACAGTATCTGAAGGGGGCCTATAGGGGTGCTGGGGAGGGACTCTTCATTAGGGACAAGGGGTAATGGGTTAAAACTTAAACAGGGGAAGTTTAGATTGGGTATGAAGAAATTATTTCCTGTGAGGGTGGTGAGGCAATGGAATGGGTTGCCCAGGGAAGCTGTGAACACTCCATCCCTGGCGGTGTTCAGGGCCAGGTTGACAGAGCCTTGGGTGACGTGGTTTAGTGTGAAGTGTCCCTGCTTGTGGCAGGGGGTTTGGAGCGGGATGATCTTAAGGTCCTCTCCAACCCCTAGCTATTCTATGATTCTATGACCTGCTGGCTTCAAGATGTTAGCTTACTGCAATAAAGAAAAAGGGTTGGTGAAACCACACCTGTTATCTACACCTTTTATTTCTCACCAAGTCCCTCCTGCTTGTGATTCTCTTGAGCTTTGTGTGGTGGGATCTGCTAGCTTGGGATGGTTACATTTCTTCAGGAGCTATAAATTCCAATAAGATCTCTATCAGGCAGACAGCTTCAATGTCATAGAACCCGTGATGGGGCCTAAGCCTTGGTCAGGAAGGAGGGACACCTTTAATTTTGTCTGCTGTGCTCCTCGGATGAAAAATGGAAATGCTATTTTACAGCTTTTTTCCCTTTCCTCCTGAAGGACTGCCTGGGTTCAGAAGATCAAAGCTGCTTCAGAACTTTACATAGAGACTGAAAAGAAGAAGAGGGAAAAGGCCTACTTAGGTACAGCATGGGATGAGGGATCATAACTTTTGTGGAGAATTCCACAGGCAGGAAAATACACTAAATAATTTCTCTCACCTCTTCTGTTTCACCACAGTTCGCTCACAAAGAGCAACAGGCATTGGGAGGTTGATGGTGAATATTGTTGAAGGCATTGAACTAAAACCCTGTAGGTCCCATGGTAAGTGCTTTGGGTTTTTCATAATATGCTCTGTGAAGAAGACATTCCTGTATGTCAGACTAACTTTGAAGGAGGTTCTGTCCAAAACATGGGATTGTTTAATGAAGTGATTTTAATGAGCTTAAAATATGCACAAGTGATTTTGTGCAGTACAGTAATAGTCATGCAGTTTTCCTGAATAAAGCATTTGTTTCAGACAAACTTAGTTTCCACCACATTAGAGGCCATAAGCCACAAGGTCCTGTGAGGCCACAGTCTTTCCCTTGCTTCTTAGCTGTAGGTGTAAAAGGGTATTTAGGAAGAAGATCACAAACCTAGAAACCTGATTATTCTCTTCTGTTTGTTTCCATCTCCCCAGGAAAGAGTAACCCATACTGTGAGGTGACAATGGGCTCTCAGTGCCACATTACCAAGACGATACAGGACACCCTCAACCCCAAGTGGAACTCCAACTGCCAGTTCTTTATCAAAGACCTTGAGCAGGATGTGCTCTGCATTACGGTGTTCGAGAGGGACCAGTTCTCCCCAGATGGTACGTAAGGAGCTGCTGTCCTTCCAAGGGCATTTTTCAATTCTCCCATTCTGAAGAGACACATGCCTGCTGAGCTAAATCACAGAATCAGAGAATGGTTTGGGTTGGAAGGGACCTTTAAAGATCATCTAGTTCCAACCCTGGTATTGAACCCCTCTGCATACTGGGAGCCTACTGCCCTTGCTCCCTCCCGAGTGGGGTCATGCTAGTATTATCACAAAAAGAATCAAGCTTTCTCTGTTTTTTTGGGGAGGGTGGGGGTTCCTTTCTTGTGCAGCTTGACAACAACTAAAGTATGGTTTGCAGTTCTGCTAAGTCTTTAAAAAACTCCGGATGCTCTTTGCAAAAGGATGGGTTTATGAAGGAGGAAGAGAAATGTCTCCAAGTAACTGTAATATGCAATAACAGTGGCAGAAATGAACCCAGGATTCCTAACCCATTTGTATTTCATAACCTGAGATAAATATATGGAGCATTGAAGAGTGCATTTGGATTCATAATCTCTCAACAGGTATTTGGATAGGACTGTCATTCATGTGGCCACGGCCAGTTGGCCCATTGACTTTGTTGCTAGTGTGATGCACCTCTTGGCTTTTTTACCTCCCGAGGGCTTCACACTCTGTTTGAATGTGGAGCAGCCTTTGGCCTTTTTTCTAACATACCATAAAGCAAATGAGCTACTGAATTGAGGCAGCTGTCAGTTACATAGTGGATTTTTCTGATTATGAGACCATTTACTTCTAATGCTGCTGCTGTCTAATACAGTCTAGATAAAATCCAATTTGCTGCCTTCAACTGCAAAAGATACAGTTGGACTGAATACTTGTTTTCTCCTCTTGTTGTGTGTAGATGGAAGCTTACTTCCTTCTGCAAATTAGTGTTTTATTGCAGCGTAAACCAGCCGTGTGACTCCTGAGCATGCTGTCTTTTTGCATTTCAGACTTTTTGGGCAGAACAGAGATCCGTGTGGCAGACATTAAGAAGGATCAGGGTTCAAAGGGACCAGTTACAAAATGTCTTCTTCTACATGAAGTTCCAACAGGAGAAATAGTCGTCCGACTAGACCTGCAATTGTTCGATGAGCCTTAGAAGGAAAGGGACCAGTGTTTTCTTTCAGCCTGAGTTCACTGCAATAGGTGTCTGCAGAAGCTGTCACAAAACCCTTACTGGTGTGGTATGAAACTACTGCTTGCCCTTCACACATAAGAGGGTTATCAAAGCAAACAGGAGCATCTTTGTGCCTTGATAATTCTCACTGAGAAATGAATCCCAGTTTAGTGAGACCTCCCTCAATTTCTCTATGAGGAACTTGATGTTAGGGTTTATAAAACAACCTAGATGTTTGTTGTGCTCCAGTCTGAAAGGCTGGCAAACCACGTAGGTTGCTGTGCTTGCTCCAGTTACCCTACTCTTTAATTTATATGAAGAAGGCAATGTTGGTATGTTTTGGAGGCTTTCTGCAGGGTTTTCCCCCTTAAGGAATTCTGTGTCTATTGCTCAGCAAAGTGGCGTGTAAATGTAATGTGAGTGGAAGGAGCAGTTCCGCAGTAAGAAGATCTTTGGAGATCTTCATGATGGTACTGAAAAGACTTAGAGAATAAATAGTCTATATCTATAAACAGAGAAGATTCTATTAACATACCACTTAATGATGCACGTTGCCCCCGAAAATAAATTATGTACAGGCTTTCTGCAGAGAGGTGAATTGCAGTCCAGAAAAGTCCACCCACTTGGTACCTTTGGAAGTTGCTGTTTTCTATAGGACTGTAAATGTTTGAACAGGAAGCAAAGGATTAAATGTAGAGCCCCGCTGTATGTTGTGCTATACCACTTCAATGCTCCTTCCCTGCTGCTGCTCGACTGTGTGACCGCAGGTGGATGATCTGTCACCTGCAGTGCAGGGGGAATTCAGAAAACCACAGCTCTAGCTCTGGAAGCTGATTTCTCCCCCACAGGGTCTAGTTTGCAAAGCAATTAGTGGCGACCAGTTATTAAATTGGACCATGCCTGTGTTTGACATAGTGTCACTAAATTCAGGGCAGCAGCATTCTGTACCTCACAAAGATGTTTGTGGGAAGCCAGCGTGATCACAGGGTTGGTAGAAGTGATACTGGATGCAACCAGAAACAGAGTGCTTGTGATGGTGCAGAGTGGGTGACCCCAAAGTAAAAGCCTTGTCATATGGGGGAATGCCAGGGCTTATATATCCATTTAACTACAAATACACACACATAGGCCCACAGCCAGCAAACTTTCCCTGTTTGGCAAAGCACCCAGCTTTAAGCTTGCACTTACGTCTTGTTTCCCTTAAGCACGTGCGTAAGTGCTTTGCTGAGTCTGGACTTGAGAGAGAATAGACCCCTAAGAGTAAAATTCCTCTATTCCTCTTTGTTCTCCTTGGATTCATTTTGTTCATGACTTATCATGCATACACTGGTATTTTTGTAAGGACTTTCTTTCCGAATGGGAGGTGTCAGCCTGTTTCATTAGCATGTGAACGTTCTCGTGGAGCCTGTTGTTAGGTTTTGGTGTTCCTTGCATGTCCTTTCAGTACTGGTTTCACCTTTCCTGTATAGGCGGTGTTCTCTAGCACTACAAGTCTTACTGATTTCCATTGGGAAATTAGGATATATTCATAACGGATAGGTAGATGCAGTATGATAGTAAGTGTAAACTGTTCTGGGAAGTGTCTGTGTATTATAATTTCCTAAAAGACCACTGTAATGTTTCAAGCAATGGGAAAAAAACAACCCAAGTATGTTGGAGGGACAACAAAGTTTACATTTCATACTTATCAGAATCGCTTTATTATTTATTTATTGAAGATAGTGTAGAATTTTGTATCAGAAATGACAGACATACTTATGTATTTTTTGAAACAAAACAGAGATACACACTTTAGTTGGAAACTTTCAACTGACCACATTTTAGAGGGAGTGTAACTTCCTAGGCTTGCATTTGTTTACCACTAACTGGCTGAAAACACGATTAAGAGAACTTTAAGTTTCTATTTTTCAATGTTGTTAAGAAAATGGTTTCAATTAAAATATGTAAATAGTACTAAACCCATGCTTTCCTAATTCCATATCAATACATTTTATTAAATATAATGTATATGAAAATACACATTGTTGTGGTAGGATAAACAAGAGTGATAAAAATCTATTAATGGAGTAACATTAAATGTCATTGTCTAACCTTTTATCGCTGTCCTAATTTTACTCAGTAGCTGTAAATACGGTGAACGTTCATTTCAGTGCTTAAAAAGTAGCATCACGTTTTTACGGTCTCATTTCACCAGCATCAATTACAGTAACAGCTAAATAGACCTAACAGGTCACAACAAGACAGTGCGTGCAACACAGAAATCCTGGCCAAAGGGAGCCTCAAGGAGCTGCACCAGCCTCTGAGACACAACTGGTGCTGGAAGTTGGGACCCCTTAGCTGCAGGGGCTCCTCTGATTGCGACCCTTGTCATGGGCATGTACAATTGCACCATTTTGGGGAATTGTAATGGAACTGAGCACCTTCCCAAGCACCATCGCTTGTGGTTTCCCACTGACCCTCGATGCACAGGAGTGTTTAACTCCCACTAATGTCAGAAGAGAGCATGAGGGTGAAAGGCTGGAGTTTGGCTCACCAATATTTAATGAGTCCCTCGTGATGGGTCTAATCCTAGAGAAAACTTGTCCTAATCCCTCTGCATCAAGGACAGAATATATATATATGCCCTTAGGGCCAGCCGACTGTGCATCAGGATGTCCCTGTTTTCTTATTGCTTGCCCTCAGAGCTCTGTAGCGTATTGGCACTGTTGGCTTCCCAGATGGAACTACTTTTCACTCGTGTTAGCTAAAAGTTCTTAGAAACCCGTTGACTCCAACCTGGTTTTCCCTGTTCAGGTATGCTATAGTCTTGCACATTGCTTTGCATTAACTTCATGGCTGTGTGGGCTACAGCTTTTTGCTTTTCTATCCACCATAGCTGCATAGACTTCCTGCTCATCCAGGACTTACTGCTTTAAAGGACTTCATGCTCTTTACTGAAAGACAAAAGAGACTCATTCACTGTATTCCTCCTTGTGTTTTCATAGAGCAAACTGCAGGTTTTCATAGGCTTGTTTAAATGCCACCTGTATTGAGGAAGGGAGAGGCACACAGCAATACATAGGAAGTCAGGTGTCTCTTCCTGTCTTTAGAAAGCCAGCTGGCATTACCATAACATATGAAGGCTGAGCCATCCTCTTATGAGTCCACATGCTGGCAGTCAGGCCAAACTCTGCTAGTTAGTGCTAACAGTATTTAATACCTATATGTAGATGCTACTTTTCAGATGCTGGTTATTGGTATCTCTGAATATCTTCCTAAAATAGCACACCTCAGCTCACAGGTCCCTTCTCCAGCCCCATCCAGGTGTGTGTAAACTTTTCCTAACATAATGCAATATAACTGTAACAACAAAACCGAAGCCCAGACAATGCTTGGATTGCATTTTGGATTAAAAGAGCAGATTCAGGTGGATGAGCATCCTCACTATAGCACAGATCTTGTAAACCTGTTTTATTCCCTTAGGTTCATTAATTTTAACAAGGAGAGTGTAGTGTTTCTCCTTAGTGCTTCCCTTGTTTTAAGTCCTGCAATAGGACTGAGTTAATGGGTCAGAAACTGGAAGGGAACAACAGCGCTTTTAGAGACTACTCACATGACTTGTGGAAGATGCTGGTAGCTGGGAACAGGCAGGATGTCAATGCTGCGGCTGCAGACAGGACAGGATAATGAAGAAGAAGGAAAGAGTCTCTTTTTCTTCCCTTTTTTTTTCTTTCGGGGGTGTTGATAGTTCAAGATGGGATCCACAGTCTCACAGCAGAACTTCAATTATCCAGGATCCCAAACATCCATAATATAACAACAGTTATTAATAACAAACCCTGCATTTGTCCTTGGCCTGGGAGAGCCACACTGGATTTATTGCAGCTCTGTGTTTATGCAGGAGTTTGGATGCACTTTTCTTGCACAAATAGAGCTTTTCAGTGTTTGTAACACCCTTGTACACCTCCTTCCAGGAATTCCCTGCTGAGGCACAGGTCTGAAGTGCTTTGGCACTGTGTTGTTTCAAGATGCTTTCACAAGGACTTCATACACTTGTTAACATTGCTCTCTGGGCTCTTTGCTCTCCTGGTGCCACCCAGGCAGCTCTCAGGAACCATCCAGAGGCACATGGGTTCATGCCCTTTCCATACAGGGGAACCAGCTGCGCCACCATCAGTGTGCCAGTTTTCTGTCTCTCAGAGGACTTGTCCTTGCAGCTTGCAGTCGTATGAGGTAGCTGCCAGCAATGCCATTATACATCAGCAGGGTGGATGTCTGTTCTTTCACTTGTATCCTCTCCATCGCTGCTGTGATTGCTCTAAGAATCAGCCTGGTCTTGTTGATCCACCTTGAGAGCTTTTTCTCCCTGTGGACAGGAGGCAGCCCTTTAAGAGATGCCTCTCAGGAAAACCATCTGAAAGTCATTTTGTTCATGGCAGCTTCAGCTCCCCCCTTTCCCATGGTCCAGCCTGCCACCTGAGCACACACCCCTGCTGCCCTTCCCCGCCGTGCCCGGCTGTGAGCTGAGCCCATAGCCTCTGGGTCATCGCCATTAGGGTTGAGGCTCATGTTTGAGGTCACCCAGGTTCCCTCCCAGACATGATTTTCTCCACCTGTCGCCTCTCTCCAAGCCAAACAGTGGCTGTGCTGCACAAGTGAGCAGAGTGCATGACTGGAAAACACATCTCACCTCATCTCACTGCCCTGTTCTGCTGCGTTCCCTCTGGGTTTGTCTTCTGTGTACGTCTTGTGAGTAACCTGGTGCTTCTGTCCTGTAACTAATTAAGTCCTTTGCAAAGCATCACTCTTTCCTTCTCTTAAACCTCAGCTCCCGGAGCTCAGCTGTGTGGAACAGCGCTGGCTTAGGGACTCCTTTCCAGTCTTCTCCCTCACAGCTCATCTGGTAGCTGCCATCTCTGGTGCAGCCCCTGGCTCAACAAGCACTTCAGCAGATGCTTAACTTTAATTCGTGCCCCAATTTAGTGCAAAGGCAACATAAAGACAGCTGGGTGCCTACGTGCTTGGTGGGGATGCATGGAGGAATTCAGAAGGCTTGGATAAAGTAGAATCTACATTATGAACTCGATTCAAGCACTGTTAAGGGTTGGAAAACTGCAATAGAGCATCAAGCAAAATGTCAAGATCAAGGTAAAATGCATAAGTAGTTCGTAGTCTTTGCAGCTGTTTTCTTCCTTGTCTTTCTGGAAGTGTTTTTAGCCTGAACTGTATTTACTGGGCAAATCAGGATTCTCATACTTACAGATTGTGACCCACTGGGAAGTGCTGTAAAATAAAAAGCCACTAAGGCTGACCTCAGCCTCGGAAATACCGAGTACCTTGACAAGTCTGGTGCTGGTGGAAAGCCAGACTGTAACGCCCTGAGAGGCTGCATGCTTGTTGACTTGGGCACCTTGAGAGACAGAGCACGTCACTGAGCTGCCACTAAGCCAAATAGCTGATAAATTACTGAACTCTTTTCTAGGTGCACTTAATTACTGTGTATTTTCTCAACATGAGTTTTTATGAGGGGACTTTTTAAATGTTCATTTTATGGTTTTTTTTTTACCCTTTACAAAGCAACGGATCACTTTTTGTTGAATGTGAGTAGGGCTGGGGGGGAACATTGTGGATAATGCAGTTTTTGTAATATTATGAAATACATTTTCAAAACTAAGATGTGACAAGTCCAAACTTGTACTGCAACAGCAGTATCATGTTTCATGCTGCTCTGCTTGCCACTGTGATACTTCAGTGTATTCAAATCCAGCAGTCGGAACCCTTGAAACAGAAAAAGCTGGGAATCAGGTTGTATCACCTTAGCTCTGAGGGGCGTGCATTACACGTACATACCACATGTATCCTGGTGTTTGTCCAGCCCCAGCACTCTTGCCCTACATGCGTATTGATGTATCTATAGTTAAGTACATGCTTATATATATATGTGATTATTTGTATATATATACTATAAAAACACAGCTATGTTGTCGTTGTCAAATACGGAGTAAATCTAACAGAAAAGAGTTTATAGGAACCCAGTTTTGTGTGTTCATTTAAATATTTTAAAATAGGGGCTCTCCTTGGGAAATTATTTTTCTGTACATAGGAGGAT
Source organism: Agapornis roseicollis (assembly GCA_002631895.1). Classification (NCBI taxonomy): domain Eukaryota; kingdom Metazoa; phylum Chordata; class Aves; order Psittaciformes; family Psittacidae; genus Agapornis; species Agapornis roseicollis. The sequence continues at coordinate 218,440 of NDXB01005080.1, forward strand.
ATATTTAGGACCTAATTTAAGAGAATAAAGAACTGCAGTAAGAATATGTTAAACTAGCCTAGGTGCTTGATATAGTTGTCAAAGGCTCCGCTGCAACTGTAGATGAATTCCTTGTGCTGCTTATAAACCTGCGAAGTGTCACTAACCCTGGATTTAGCAGTTGGTTCTGGGATGTTCAGGTGTTGTGCAAGTGAAGGGAGCTGATGCTTTCTCCAAGCCCTGTGTCAGACCTGCAGGCAGCAGCTCCTGACCACTGCAGGGAGCACATGTGGAAGGAGAGGGCTGGCATGCAGGGGAGTAATGGATAAAGGGGAGGAGTAAGGGCAGAGCTAAAAAGTAAGAGCTTGGTGAGCAGTGGGATCTCTGACACCCCACCCCCCAGCCCCCCCCCCCCCCAAAAAAGGGGGGGGGGGCCCATTGG
>NDXB01005083.1:9443-64110 GCA_002631895.1 Agapornis roseicollis
GCAGAGGGGCCACCTCCTTGGACCTGCTGGTCACACTCCTTTGGATGCAGCCCAGGATACGGTTGCTTTCTGGGCTGCAAGCGCACACTGCAGCCGGCTCATGTTCATTTTATACCAAGCCAGACTATCTAAGGCTCTACAGTAAAGCCTCTGGCAGGGGGAAGACATCTGTCAAGAATGAAGGATCACTCACTTTCCAGGATGAAACAGTGTTCTGAAACTATCAAGTGCTAAAGCAAACATCAGACACAGCCCTTCCTCCCTCCAGTACTTGAGCTTTTTCTCTCAGCACTTAAGGCCACTCTTATTTCACTGCACTTACCCTGGCTTTAACTCAGACTGGTGTCTCACTGCACTGTAGCGGATGGCAATGGTACAAGCCCGAGACAGTGAGCGAGCAGAATCGCCTACAATGAGCGACCGGATGAACACCATGGTCCCATAGGTTAGCTTGTCACTGAGTGGCTTCACATAGGTGCCATCTGGTTCAACCTACCAAGAAAAAAGAAACAAACCACAGCCTATTGGTTTCTAAAGCATCTTCCCTTTTACATGTTCACATGCCAAGCTCTAAACTCACCACGTAGCACTCAGAAGTAACCTACAATCTTTCTGGTGCACAATTCAACCACACAAGAGCATTTGAAGTGTCCATTTCTAACAGCATATGCTGGAATGCACTGGTTTACCTGGGCATACTTCATCAGCATGTTTTCCCGAGGAATTCTGAAGTTGTCCATTTTCAGGTAGCCATTATCCATTTCATCATAACCAAATTTTGGCCCTATGTCACCCACTGTAATACCTGCCACAGACAAAGCTGTGTTAGGAAATGGGAACTAAACATCACACAAAAGGTTCAAGCTTTCTCCAATAAAGAGACTTTGGTTTTCTAGCCAGTCCTGGGATTGTCAGAAGTCACAGCTAACAAGGGCATTCACCTCTTTGATGAGAAAGCATTGTCCTGATTTTGGCTGGGACAGAGTTAATTTTCTAGTAGCTGGTGCATGCTGTGTTTTGGATTCAGGATGAGAACAATGTTGATAACACGCTGAAGTTCTTGCTGTTGCTGAACTATGATTACACCAAGTCAAGGACTTGTCAGCTCCTCACACTGCCCTGCCAGCAAGCAGGCTGGGGGTGCATAACAAGCTGGGAGGGGACACAGCCAGGACAGGTGACCCTGACTGGCCGAAGGGAGATTCTAGATCATATAGGGTCACACTGAACAATGAAACTGGGGGGAGCTGGCCAAGGGTGGTGGCTGCTGCTCAGGGACTGGCCGGGATCAGCCAGCAGGTGGTGAGAAATTGCATTGTGCATCACTTGCTTTCTGTATTCTTTTATCATTATTATTACTGTTATTTTCCCTTTCCTTTTCTGTCCTATTAATCGTCTTTATCTCAACCTACAAACGTTACCTTTTTCCAATTCTATGAGGGAATGGTTGTGTGGTGTTCAGTTGCTGTCAGGCTGAACCACAACAAGTGGACATCAAAACACCGGGATCTTCATATGTGCAGTCCTCCTATTCGGGCAGTTACCTCTGAAGATCATCCACAGCTCACCTCTAGCTAGATGATGATGAAAGTTACTCTTTCCCTTTCAGAAAGTGGGACATGCTGCCTCACAGAATGCAGATCTGGGAAACACTGGCATCAAATTCCAAACTAACCTTCCCATTGAAAGTCTGACACGAGAAATGACTCAGTGATAGTTCAGTCATAAGAAAGACTCCTTTAAGCCTTGTGACCTACCAACTACTCACTGAAAACCAGCTACTGAAAGAAGCCACATACGTCAGGAAGACACACAGAGCTGTATATAGCTGGAGAAGAACAGGTCAATCATATTCCAGGTATATTCCTGAAGTTTTACCTGGCAAAGGTTCATGGGTGCCCAGCTGCCGTATGGGAACAATGAAGGCATGCAGCCCTTTGCACTGGCCCTGGGTGTAGAGCTGAGCCAGGACGATGGCATGGTTTGATGTCTTTCCAACTGCAAAAGGAGTGGGAGTCAGAAGGAAAAAAGCAAACATAACTCCATACATAAAGTGTCTTTCTTTAAAGCAGGATCTGAGATTACCTTAAGCATATCATGCACTAGAGAACTGGATTTACAACACCAGTTATCAGCCAGATTCTACAGCTAGAAAATGTTGCTCAAGTCAGTGAAAGCTGCACAATATGATTCTCTTGACTCTACAATGTCAAGTCCTTGGCAAACCTGTCAGTGAAGCCAAAGGAATTCTAAACTCTGATACAACCAGTCAAAAATTATGCCAAATCCATGGAGTGTGAATGATTCTGAGAAACAAATCAGAGCACACAGACAATGCGAAGTTTTAGTAGGCTCTGCCAAGTCTGTTACTTGTTGTGCAAGAGGAACTGCCTTTCACCCAACTCCCTGGATTGTCTTTCAACCACCATCCTGTAGACAGAACGCACAGGACATCACCTCCCTAAGCTCTGCCATACATATTCCAGATTTAGGCACACAATGATGCACTTACGTCCACCAGGCCACCACTTAATGGAAGTCACAGTGGGGCTGTTGAGGATGAATTCCTGGGTAGCAGGGTCATAAGTAGCTGTAGTTTCTAAACCCCGAAGGTGAGTCCCTAAAAATAAGCAAAACACAACGTTTTGGCAGAAAGGCAGTCACAACAGAGACAAGGACAGAACTGGACAAACGCAAGTTGAACTCCAGTAGTAATGTGCAACTTTGAAGTTTTGGTTTAGGCTACATAAAGGATTAATTATCAACCAATCCAGGAAGAACAAGTTAGAGTCAAACCATATTCTAGGACCTGAAGCTAGTTCTCAGAAAACACGTTCTTGTTGGTTTGGGGCTTTTTTCCCCCCAGTAGGTCTAAGACGAGTTTTCCAAGCACCTCCAAACTGACACCTTTTTTTCCTCTCACACCCCAGAAGCTCAGTTCAAAAGGTCCAAGAAAACATGCTCACCTGGATGTCACTTGAACTGCAATTTGATTAAATGGCAAAACAAAAACCATCTACATTTCAGGCACAAGATGAAAGAATTAGAGTCCCTCATCTCTTCATTCCCTCATCAGGCTATTCTCCTCACCTGATGGAGCAGTTTCTCCTAAACAAGATCATCCATAGCTCCAAGACAACACATACAGCATGAATATGCTGGGATGCTGATGCACGTAGATGAAGAGACTGCAAAAAGATGAAGGTAACCAATCCAGGAAAGGTGTCTGTCTTCTGCTCCAAACTCCTTACACTTCACACACACCTGCCTCAGCAGTGGCATTGTCCCTACATGTGTAAATCCAAAATCACTGGGCCTACTTGCTTGAACTAGAAAGCTGGGAACACTCCTGAGTCTGGACTGACAGACCCAGTGACTCTACATGAAAGCTTCAACATGAAAATATTTATCACCTTGATGCAACCACATTTCCAAAGCGTGGAGCTCATGGTAGACTTCCACAGGCAGCTTAACACAGATTTACTTTGCTGGTAAAGGATCTCCAAACCTCACTAAGTTGCAGGAGATTCTCCACAGGCTTGCAGTTAATTTGTGCTTCATTCAGTCTCTACATTTCACTTCAGCACAAAGATGAATCCTGCTCATTTTCAGAAATGAGCATTAGACATCTGCAACTCTCAGATGTCAAAAAATCAAGGTTCCCAAAGCATAATATCATCCCTTTGAAGCTTGGATTAAAAGTACTGCAATCACAATACTGCTGGAGTTATCAAAATCCACTTCAAGCTTGAAAGCAAAGGAAAAGCAATAGAGAACAAAGTCTACTTGAGATAGACAATTAAAAACAACATTCTGTGGTCCAATTAAAAAGAACACATGGGAGTGAACTACAGAACTGGGGGAATAAAGCTCCCACAAAACATGAGCTTTGGAACCAAGTCATCCACGTGTTCTCTGGTCCAAGGCCGGTTGCAGGGTGACAAGCAATTCAATACCTTTCTTTTTAGCACCTCTTTCAGTACCTTAAAGCTCTGTTCTTTTGTCTTCACAACAGCCATTAAGCAGAGAAAACCAGAAATCATACTGGAAAGAATGGTAAGTGTAGAAATGGACAGATGTCATCAAACTGACATCACCACAGCCACATGTGATAGTCTGTATTGTTTTGAATGGCACAACAGGAGCATTCAGTATGCTCATCTCTAGAGCTAGACACTAAACTCTCCCATAAGGAGGTAGAAAGACAAACAGCATGTGGCACAATGATCCATTAAAAATTCCAACAGTCCACTTTTCCCTACAGCTCCAGCTGCACATGTGAAGACTGGGGGGAAACACACACCATTTTTCCCAGGCTGGGGACTCCTTTGAACACAAACCATTCTTAGAAAGAGCATTTAGTGAATGTACTGTACCATGGCCCATTTCAGTCTGGGCATAAGTGCCAATGATCTCCAGGTTCCAGGCAGGCATGAAGAAGCGATCCTGCTGCTCTGGGGTTGCCTGGGTGAGAAGGGTGGGGAGGAACATGCCCAGATGAAGGTCCAGAGGCTCAGGCCGTCCACGATGAACAAAGCTGTGAAGAAGCGCCATGGGATGGGAGTGTGAAGGGAATGTTATGGGAAAGAAGCAAGCATGAGGATTATGGTGGAGGATCAGGAAGAGACAAAAAGAGAAAAAAAGAAAGATTCAGGTGTAAATCAGAATTCAGCAAATGTACTACACAAACCAGAGCACTGTCCTTTCTCAGGCTGAATAACTTAGCCTTACTCTGAAATAAACATCCCGCAGTGCATTTCCTGCTAACACTATGTAAAACACATTTGCAGCATTCCGGTATTTCTGGTGCCCCACACTTCACAGACATAAAGAACAATATGAAGTCCACCTTTTCATCAGGGTAGAATGAGGTAGAACTTTTAGTTTATCCCTCTGAGGAAGCCAAGTTTCAACTGAGCTTGCTTTTCGTATTTTAAAAAGGCAAGTCCTAGCTGCCTATGCCATCTACCTTCTCTTTTTATTAAAGATCAGATGAAACTAGAGTACATTCAATTCCAACTCCTTCAACTTTAACTATGTTTAAAAGCTCTCTTAAAAGGACAGTGCTCTGCATGTGTAAGTCAAAGCTGTGAATACAATTTGGCAAGAAAGCCAATGTTTTTCAACCAGCACAGTCTCTCCAATTAAATTGTTTCATTAGAGCTACTCTTCCTCCAAGCTCTGTCAAACATCGTTATTAGTAAGTGGTCTACTAAGGTTTCCTGATATACAGAATTAAATGCATGCTAAACCTTTAAATATTGAGAGGTTTGAGTGTTAAAAGAGCAGGGATATAGATGGAGGATCAGCAACTTCTGTATAGGGGCTGTCCATCTGGTTCATTTATGTATGAAATAATTAAATAGGTCTAACAGGAATACATAGGTATAAATAAGAGCTACATTATGGAAAGAGCACTGATCTGAGCTTAGCTCAAACTCAGCTGACATTCTTAGCAACGTGGGAAGAACACATCCTCATGTTGCCTCTAAACACATATTAATAGGAACTAGCTCTACCTCTACAGCTTCCTAAGAACTGTAGTGTTTTTCTTTGATAGCTCAGACACCCAAAAATAAACTCAACCATTTAATAAACGCAGTAGCAATGTTTCCTAAGCTTTCTGACTGAGCAGTGACCAAGCTCAACAGAGAGCTAATGGCTTATCAGGAATACCAGAGTTCAGTACTGGTAAGAAGTACACAACTGACAGCCAATGACTGAAAGAAAATTCTATTTACCAGCAAAAGCTATAACCCAAGGAGAAACAGTACAGTAATGTCAATAATCCTTTTGGATTCTTTTACAGCCCTGTGCTATTTGTGCTTTTCCTTTCTTTAGTTTTTTTTTCCAGGAGACTAATTCATCATGGATTAAAATCAATTCACTAAGATAAAACTGAGTAACCCATCCAGGCTAGGACTCAACTCCATAATGCAGAGGTCTGTTTCCACATCACCAATTTCTAACTGTCAGGTTTAAATTAAGGAGAGCTCAGTGACAACTGCTGCAGCAGCTTTACTGATAAAATAGTTCAGATACTCAACACTCACCACAAGAATGCCAAACAGTTGCATTTGAATTATTCAGCATGGAGAGATTTTACTACACTATCACCATATCAGCCCTATTAAGTGTCAAACTACTAATTTTACCATCAAACAACATGGGAACTGTGAAACATAAGCAAACCAGACCATCATCAGGCAAATAAGCAAGCAGAACAAATCACTTTGGTGTGAATGTGTGTCTGATTTCAAGAAGTTGGTGTGATAAAGCAAAGAAGGGCAACAGGATTTTATTGGTGGCACCCAGGTGTGCCTCAGCTTCTGGTGCTAAGCCAGGTTTGCTCACTCCATCTCTCCCAAGCAGAACAGACTCAGAATTCCCTCCATTGCTTCTTGTACAAACATTCTGGCTACCACAAGTAGCTGTAAGTGAATAGCACCTGCCATCACCAGCTAACTTCTGCAGTTGTCCAGACTTGTACGTATCCTGCTTTCCAAGTTTAGACACCAGCACAAGCACTGGAGTCTCTGCTTTGTTGAACTACTCTTGCACGTATTTAACAGCCAAAATTCCAGGTTCAGGGCTAAAAGACTGTTTTCTGATCCAATAAATGTTCTTCCAGTTGAAGAATGAGTCGTTTTCAACAACAGCAGGAATCAGATGTTTTTCTTCTTTGAAACCAAGATCTTTCCATGAAGTTGTACAGCGGCAATCAAGTAGGATCTGGAAGAAAAGTGCTTGGGGCAAAGCATATCTTACTCTCAAAAGCCAAACTGTACAATCTCACCATGCTGCACTGCATCTGAAGGTGTACTTCTGACCTGTTTAAGCAGGGCAGTCACACACTAAGAACTGAGATACATGCGACCCAAATTCAGACAGAAATCAAAACCACAGTACTGTTGGCTAACACGTTCCAACCAGCTCAAGTGAAATTCAGACTCCCACAGCTTAGAATCACCTCCTCACCTTAAGGCAAAAGTAAACAACTACAAAGGCAGTGATCAGCCAAGAGGTGCATTCTGGAAATGACCAAAATTAACTCTGTGATTGTTAGGATGTGAAATGAAGCAGCTGTCTAGCTACAGCACAGGAAATATCCGTAGTTAACCAACCCATTTTACTTTCCCCCTTTTAGCTTTACCTAGGGAGCATCATCCATTTCCAAAGGGGAGTTACAGAACAGAGGTTACCCATTGATCCCTGCAGGGAACTAACCATGTCCCATTTCGGTTTGGGCGTAGGTGCCAATTATCTTGACTCCATGGACCAGGGGCAGCCATTTCTCCTTCTGAGCATCAGTCGTTTGGGTCTCTAAGGTTTTTTGAAACATGCTGAAGTGGAGACCGAAAGGTTCAGGAAAATTGCCCAAGCATGTTCTACAGGAGAGAAATAGAGGGATCTGGAGCTCAGTCTTCCTGTGATCCTGAAAGGCTTCCTGCCAACCCTACAATAAGATAATAATTTCTTTACCTATTTCAACCTCTTCTTTTGTCCCATGTTCAGCCTCCAAATCTGGAGGCATTAGGATCATAGAATGGTTTGGGCTGGAAAGGACCTTAAGATCATCCAATTGAAACCCCCTGCAATGGGCAGGGACATCTCAAGCTAAACCATGTCAGCCAAGGCTCTGTGCAACCTGGCCTTGAGCACTGCCAGGGATGGGGCAGCCACAGCTTCTCTGGGCACCCTGTGCCAGCGCCTCAGCACCCTCACAGGGAACAGATTCTGCTTCAGATTTAACCTGAACCTGTTTCAGTTTGAACCCATCACCCCTTGTCCTATCACTACAGTCCCTGATGAAGAGTCATTCCCCAGCATCCTTGTAGCCCCCTTCAGAAGCAATGCTGACGGGAAAATAAATGTTTATTTCAGGCCTTTTCTTCACCCAGGAATCCTGCTGTTACTGTGCAACTGGAAAAAAAAACAAACCAAACAGTCTTCTACAAAGATTCAAGGGGAACTCTAAACTGAGGACATGAATATCAAGTTACCTTCTCCCCCACCTCTCAGGCTTGGTGGGTATAAATCCCACTGCTGCTGGTAGCCTAAAACTAGGCCGTTACTAGCTAAAGCACTGTATATTTAAAAGGAAAAAGCTTCTTGGGTGACCAAGTGCTTTTCAGAAGAGCTGTGTCCCATGTAGCTGCATCTACCCAATACAGAACTTGCCTTCAACTAAAATTACTGTTCCAGGCTAGTGCTGGAGGGGATGGAAGGAAGTCAGACATACAAGTTATTTCAATAGAAGTTATTTCATGACAGAACTCTAGTAATTTAGTTGCCTCAATAGCAGGCAAAGTACATTCCTAATTACAAGCAGCTCCATAACACAAACATGTTAGAAAGTTTCACTGTGTAGAATCTGTGTCATAAATGACATCTTCCCTTCAACATTCTACAGTCTCAACAGCTTTTTCACCTTCAATCTATTGTACACAAACGTGTTCCTTCCTAACTCTAAGCTGGAGAAGGATAAAAATGAGTGCCCTGCAGGACTAGAACTCCTCACTTACTCGAAGATACATCCTTCCATCCCAAGGTACTAATACCTGCCCAGGGAGCATACTAAAGAGCTTGTTGCCAACACTGATCCACATTACATAGCAGATGCTTTGCATAGTTTGTCAAATTACAGCAGCATTTGTGACTGGCATTTTACACCGGGACTGAAATAAGTGCTTGGGAGCAGAGAGCACATGCTAATTCAAAACCACATCCCTTTACACAAGCTGTGGAGCTCAGCCTTAAGGTAAGAGGAAGCAGGACAAAGCTTCTTCAAGCACCACTGAATTGCACACTGAAGATGCTTGTTTTAAATGGAACAGTTTTCAAATAGACAAGACTGAAAAAGTGATGGATTTTTCCAGAAGCAAAACCAAACACATAATCTAAAGCTGGCGCCCAACATAGTAACTGTGCTTCAAACTGGTGTCTAGTGTTTGAAACCAAAGCAGCTTTCTTACCAGAACATATTCTGTTGCATACAGGAGCACATGGTGACAAAGTCAAACTTAGGGTGATCAAGGCCTTAAAAACGTTACAAGGACAGCCAGCCAGAGTATTTTTCAGCATTTCTGTGGTTTCCTACATGGCTTATTTACTCTCAGACCCATAGAGCAAGAGAAGCACCCTTCATTTCCTCACTGCTTACAGCACAATTACTTTACATCTAGCCCTTGGGCCCAAAAAGGACAAACCCACAGAGGGAAACCAAGCACTGACTATGAAATACACTGCTTCAGGGCAGCTTGGGAAGAGCTTGTGCAGCTCTCTGCATGTTTTCAAAAGCCACCAAAAGAACTTGTGAAAAAGGTGCAGCACATGCTTTACTGTCCGAAAAAGCAGGTCAGGCACTGCTGCTTTGAAGGTGATACTCCAGAAAAATCTTCTTGAAGGTCCCTCAGCAACTGTCATTGCCTATCACTAAACCTTAATCACAACTGCCACATGTTTCATACTTAACTAGCACCTTCTCTGATAGCAGTAAAGAGACTGACATTTTGGGAGCAAATACTTTAACATCCCTGTGTCAGAAGGTCATGCTATTTCACCGACTAAACACAGGGCATTCTTCCATTGACAAGGCTTAAAGCAGAACTGAAAGCTAATATACAGCAGAAACTTCATATCTCTGCATACTCCACATGGAATGTTTAGGATTTCCTTAATGTGCCTTTTAACAATTTGAATGACAGAAAGAATCCTGTTTTCCTTGTGACTCAGGGCAAACAAAAGAGGTATTTGCTGTGAGGGGAGGAACAACAGGTTTTCTTTCCTTCTTTTTCCTCTCTCAAATGTTTACTCCTCCCCCTTCCAATTTCTACATTCCCAATACTTACACAGCAAAAGCTGCATTGTGTAACTGTTTGAAGACTTAGCTACATCAGGACTGAATGTGGCATGAGCCATTTGATCAATGAGCAATGGACTTGTCAGTCTGAAGTCAGACTTGGCACGACAATCAGCAAGTCAAGAGGAGGGTTGCAGCTCCAAACCCACTTATGGCAGAAGGATGTGGAATAATACACTACTTTGGCAATACCAGATCTTTCTAGATTCCACTGCAGCCAACACCACCCACACAGTAAAAGGCAGTTGTATTGGACAGATGAGTTTGACAATTATCTATCAATGAACAGAGTACAACAGAAGCAAAGTCTATGTTTTCAGAGACTCCAAAGCTAAATGAACAACTGCAAAGGTTCTCAGGCTGCAGAACTAGGTCACAGAATGAGGCCATTTACTTTAAAGCAGAATTCAGAAGGAAGCTTTTCTAGCTTTTTGTGGTTCTTGAGGTAACCCTCTCAAAGAGCATGAAGGGCTTCAGATGTTATGGTAATAAACCCCTTTTCTAACTGTATCAAAAAGACTCATCCAACTCCAAATTAGCTCAGCAGTGGTTAATAGGGCCCTACTGTGCTTCTGCTGGTTTGATTTGCTGAAAGCTACTCCAGGTCCTAACACTAGATTCAAAATAAGAAGTACAAATTCTCACAGGGAAAGTCCACATTCATGCAATGCTTATGAACACAAGAATCATCTGTTGATTTGCAGCTCTCAGATCTTCTCTTCTTCTCTGACCCAGTTTCTCCCAACTGTTTTTCTCTTCTTCATTTACTCCCCTTTTCCTCAGTGAAGGTTATTTAAACTTGAAGGTGAATTAAAACTGATTAGATTGCTCTCTTCAGAGTTGTGTAGCACAGAACAATTCCCATTTTCCATGCTGACTTACACTTTCCTGCAGCCAGACTGTGAAGAAAATCTTAACTATTGGCACTTTCAGGCTGCTGGCCTTCAAAAGCTGTAGCCACAGCAGCAACTGCAGTGTTGCCACATGTTAAAGACACGAAGAACTAGCTGAAAAGCAGTAAAAATAACTTCTCATTGTACTTGATAGATCTTCTTACATTTCAGAATGCAAAGCCTTTTGGAAACAGGAAGGAGGAGCTTTTAGTTGGACATGTCACAGCAGCAACTGTTTATCTCCAGGACAGCTGAAGGAAGAAGCATTTCTCTTCTCCTGTTTATAAATTAAGCTATAAATTCAGTCAGTCAGACACAGAGCTCCCTGGGGAAGCTCTGGCACTATGGAAAAGCCACAGGAAAGCAACTAGCTCAAAATTCCCAATTTGCATATGTGACTAAATCTGTCCCTGCTGTTCAGGAAGAATCCAAGGCACAGGGAATTGATGGCAAAATATCTTAAGCTTCCATATGTAAAATTCTGATGGTCAATCACAATAAATACAACTTGACACCTGAATCAAGGACTTCTATGTATTTCAATAACTTTGTCCAAGGCATGTCCATGTCACACCATTATACCCATTCAGTTTTCCAGTTTAGAAAAACAAAACTCCAGTTTCTCTACGTCAGCTTTTACATAAATAAAGTCCCTTATAAAAAAGACCCAAATAAAGTTTTGCAAGTTGGGTTGGGTCCACTAAATTTAAAGTGTTTGGCACTCAGCAGGTGAGAAAGTGGGGACAGATACTGAAACGGAAATGAAATCAAATGATGGAAAAATAATCCATTCATTTCTTCCCTTTCCTATGCAGCATGAAGCAAACAGCCTCCCTTGCAAACATCAGGTGTTAAAGTAAGGAAATCAGGAAGATGAAGAGAATACAGTTTTCAGAGCAAACATATTCCACTTGCAGGCAAGAAGTGTACATGCTGCTCTTCATTCTTCATGTTATTACAGAAGACACCGGAAAATGCAGTCTGTAGTAACGCAATTGTCTCTTGAAATCCTCAATGCCCACAATTAGAATTGACTCTGAACGAAGTAATCCTTCCTCGTGGTTTCAGTTGATTTTGGATCATGAGCTCTGACTAGTCACACCTAACTATTCATAGCACATAGCATTTGGCTGTGTTATTTGGTACCTATATGAAATACTAAGTTTTCATCCATTTAATGTTAAGAATTGCTGACTTCTAAATAAGTTTATGGAAGGACAAAACTAGAATCTAACATTTGACTCCTTCAGAAAGTCCTGTCTTTATAAAGTATTGTCAGTAATGCTACAAGAAGACAGCACTGACACTGCAAGCTTTGTTGAATCATAGAATAGTCAGGGTTAGAAGGGACCTTAAGATCATCCAGTTCCAACCCCCCTGCCATAAGCAAGGACACCTCACACTAAACTACATCACCCAATGCTTCATCCAATCTGGCCTTGAACACTGCCAGGGATGGAGCACTCACAACTTCCCTGGCCAACCCACTCCAGCATCTCACCACCCTCACAGGAAAGAATTTCTTCCTTAGATCCAAGCTAAACCTCTCCTGTTTAAGTTTGAACCCGTTACCCCTTGTCCTGTCACTACAGTCCCTAATGAAGAGTCCCTCCCCAGCAGCCCTATGGGCACCCTTTAGATACTGGAAGCTGCTCTGAGGTCTCCACTCAGCTTCTCTTCCCCAGGCTGAACAGCCCCAACTCTCTCAGCCTGTTTTCATATGGGAGATGCTCCAGTCCCATACAAAGACAGGCTGAGAGAGCTGGGGCTGTTCAGCCAGCTGGCATGCTGCACAGGCTGCTCTGAGTTTTCTCCATAAAAATATCTAAAAATCTTCCCTATCACCTCCAATAACCCTCATATAGGAAAAGCTTTAATAAGTTAATGAGTTCCTCTGGCAGAAGCTGATTCTGCCCTGCAGTACCGGAATAACCCAAGGCAGTCACGGAACTTCCTTCTTGTTGTCACTGTCCACCCGTGCCAATTTTCACATAACATTTCCATTACTGCCATGAGACTTTTCATGAAGCAGGTCAGTGTAGAGCAAGTTCTATGAAATTCAAACTCCATCAGACAAGCTTGATCCCAGCTCGCTACTCCCAATATTCATGCCCTGAGGCTAACAACAGCTTTCCCACAAATCCAGTCAGAGGGGGCTTGTGATGCTACCACTGCATTATTTCATGTGCAATGCTCAGGGTATTCATAGTAGGTCTAGATGTGTCTAGAGCTGTGCAATCTCCCTCTGTTAAGCAGTTTCTGTCTGATTATATGAGAATGAGTTTAACAGACCTAAGGGGGAAAACATGGCAAAGTCAGGAACTAAGTTCCCTGCAAGCTGCAAGGAATCAAACTCAGATATGAAGGACAGTTTTATAAATTAATCCAAGGGTAATACTATCAGATAAAGGTCAGATACAACAAAAAAGCCTCTAGGTGAAAGGGAACCACTACAGCACCAGGAGCCTGCAGCAGGGAGATAGGAGAGACAGTTATAAGCAAGAAACATATAAGCTATCCTGGCACATTTTCAACTATGCCTGTAATGCAGCTTTATTAGGTCTAAGTGCAAAGTGAAGTAATCAGTTTTAAGAGATTTCATTAGAAGCTGCAACCTCATCAGATATGTCCAGATTCAAAATATTTCAGTATAATTTTTATTTCTTTTGGAAAAGAAAAAATGATCAGACTGTGAGTCCTATTTTTTACTTTCTGCACCATATATAATAAACAGAGTGTGATTATTAATGTGCATTTCTAGTAAAAAAAATCTAAAATAACACAATACTCAGGGTTTCAGCTGCAATGTACTGAAGCCAAATCTTCAGGAGGCTTTTGTACAGGTCTTAAGCTTCCTTAGACAGCAAACACAGCAAAAAAGCCCAGTTCTAACACCCTTGGTTATGATCCAAGCAGCAGATTCCATAGTGAGGTTACCTTTTAAACCAGTAGATTTCCTCTGGGTCTGCAATTCCATATTCTCTTAACTTCATCACCATCAAAGAGCTCTTCCTGATGGCTTGCTCATAGCGCTGGCTGCGGGAGAGGAAGTTCAAATCCTCATGCTGGAAGTCAGGGTCATTAATAACTAAGGCCTCTGGGGACAGAAGAGAAGAGGACAACAAACTCAGCTTCCACAAACCAACAGGAAGGAGGTGAGAAACGATTCAGCCTTTCACTTGCTGGACCCCTAGGTACAGATAACAGAGCACTCAAAACATCTAATGCAATTAGAAGGATAACAGAACTCTTGGAGAAAGGGACTCTAGCAACAGGGCATTCTCCCATTCCACACATAAAACACATCTTAAGTTCAAACCACACCTGGCAGGAGGGTAATTCACTAATGAAGCCCTCAGTTTACCTGCAAGGCCCCTCAATAACCATCTCAAAGCCTCAGATAACCACCCTTACTGCCAGAAAAGCTGCCTCATGAACTTTGATCCTTGCAAAAGGGCACATCTATTACTCCAACCATGCCAACTAGAAGCCGGAGTCCCTTTTGGCACTGAAGTTACACAACCCTTTGGGAGTCTCACCCCAGTGTGGGCTGGGAAGAGAATGTTGGTATTCTTTCATTAATCTCACATACCATGGGAATGGTGAGTGACAATCACATTGTACATGTACTGTTGGGCACAAACGTACTAGAACGAAAAAGGGAAAGGGCCCAAGAAATATACCCATGGGAAGTTGCTGCTGAGGCTCTGGAGGAAGGGACAATTGAGAGGTAGGACACTGTTCTATTAGGGCCACCCTAATACTTTCGGCGAAGGCGAGAAGCCAGGGATCAGGGACACAACACTGCTGCCTAACCCATCAAACAGAAACCCTTCCCTCAGGTGGGGCCCTTTCCCTGCAAGCCTTCTCCTCACAGCTTCCCCTCTCCCGGGGTTTCCCTCTCTCCCCAGAAGATCCTACCCAGGTTCTCCCTCCCCACTACCCCCTCCCCGAGGCTCCCTCTCCCCACATCCTCCTCACTCCCACTCTCTCCCCGGTTTCCCTCTCCTCAGAAGCCCCATACCGGGCCTCCGTCTCTCCCCGCAGCCTCTCGCGCCCCGCACACCCGATTCCCCCTCCTAAAACCCTCTCCTCCCCTCACAGCCCTCCCCGAGTTGTCTCCCCCTCCCCACAGGTCGCCCTCCCCTCAGCGGTAAGCGGTCACCGGGCCGGGGCCATCCCCACCGAGCTCCTTGCGGCGGCGGGTGCGGTCGGCGCCGCCATCCAGGATGTGCGTGAGGAGCTCGGGCTGGAAGGTGGCGGCGGCGCGTTCCCTCTGCAGGTCCGCGTTCATCATCGTGCTGACGGTGACAGCGGCAGCGGCGGCTCCGTTCGGCCTCAGGCTCAGGCCCAGCCCCGGCTGCCTCCCGCCCGCTCCGGCCTCCGCTCCGCCGGCCACGCCCCCGCCACACGTCACGCCCGGGCACGTGACCGTTCCCTCCCGCGGGAAGAGGCGGTGCGAGCGGGGAGCTTCGGATGCGGTCAGTGTTAGATTGAGGCTTAAATCGCGCTTTAGAGGGGCAGGGCCGCGGGCTGCAGGCGGGGCAGGGGGGTGAGATGATAGATAGATAGATAGATAGATAGATAGATAGATAGATAGATAGATAGATAGATAGATAGATAGATAGATAGATAGATAGATAGATAGATAGAGCGTTGTAAACCTTGCACACATCGTGCTGCGCCTTGAAGCGGGTGCATAGTGAACTGCGCGCACAGCGCTGTGCTGGACGGACGCTAAGCGGGCTGGGCGTGCATGAAATTGGGCATTACACGGAATCAGCTAGGTTGGAAAAGAGCTTTACGATCAGTTGCGTAGCACAATGAGACTGTACGTAGCATCCTACACCTGCAGCCAGGCGTTTTGTGGTTCATGAAATAAGTAGTTCATTAAGAGCCCGTGCTGCTCTTGGTCATGCATTAAGTACTGCATTAGGTGTATATATCTAAATATAGCTATATTAGGTGTATTATATCTGCATGTAACGTGCTTCACTTGGGGCCAAGTGTATGGTAAATGCAAATGCAACATCCTGCAGTTGAAGTTACATGTGCATTAAATCGTGCACTGAGTAGGCACATAGATTGGGTGTGTGTTGAAAAGAGCATTAAATGCACATTGAGCATCCTACATTCCTAGCTGATCCTACCGTGCTGCACAGCTCGAGCAATGTAGGACAGCCTTTGCCCTGTTAGGCAGGTGTAGAATTGAGCCTGCTTTTTATATCTGGGTTAGGTGAGCTGGAGATGAAGGGAGCTGGAGATGAAGGGAGCTGCAGACTGCGTGGAGGAGATCTGCCCCCATCACTCCTGGTTGGGATCCTGTCAGAGGGGTTTCATGGCCTTGCATGGGCACTCAAGCAACCAGACCTGGCACCCAGGGGTGTGCAGGATGGGGTGAGCAGGATCACCCTGGTCTCAGTGGCTTCCCACATCAAGGATGGCAGTGGGGCATTCTGCAAGTTTGCAACCCCTGGGTTGAGCAGGCATTAAAGCCACAGGGTTACAGCTCCCTGTGTCAGTGCTGCTGCTTAATCAGTACTGGGGATCCTCGAAGCTGCTGGGGTGGCCCCCTGTGTCTGCATTGCAGGATGCCTGGGCCATTGTGCAGCTCTTGGGTGTCCCTCCCAGGGGGGCAAAAACCAGGATGAAAAACATTAAGTGGAGCATGGAAACATGCCAAACACAGGCCCCATGCAAGGGAGGTCAGAGGAAAAATTATACCAAAAGAAACCACTTTGAGGCACAGCAACAGCCTAGCTATGGCACTGGCTAGCCTGCATGTGCTCCATACAGGGGCTCACAGGAGGCCCCACTTGAGTCTTGTCTTGGGGTGAATCCTTCTAACTCATTGCTGCCTTCTAACACCTCCTAGATTCCTGATGAAGCCAGGTGGGCTTGTATCCAAGTAATTGTTCTCCAGCTGCAGGATCAGACACTGCCAGAATTTCTTATCCTGCAGCATAAGAACAGCCTTGGGATCCTAATCTTGCTGCATGGTACCCCAGCACCCTGGGTCTGTTCCTGCATCTCTAGTCCCTCACACTCTCTGAACTTCTCAATCACCATTTTTCCCGCTTACTTAACCCATCCATAGCCTAAGGGAGACCTGGAGGATCTGGTGGGCTGCCTCTTACTGTTGATGCTGAACTGCGGTAGGGGAAGGTAGCCCCACTTCATGCTGGGAGCTTCGCCTGTACACTGAGCTGCCAGCAGGACTCAGCAGAGAAGCTATGGAGCTTCTGCAGTCCTCTGGGTGGGGAGGCCCTGGTCGAGGACAGAGTTCTGGGGCAGTGTCACCTGGTGTCCAGGTCAGGTACTGGGGTGGCATGAACTCGGATCTTTCACTTTACTGCAGGCCTGACAGAGATGCTGCCAAGTGCTGGTGTCTATTACTTTCCATGGGAGATCAACAGTTCAGTCCCAGAAGGGGAGGCACTGAAAACATTTGGCAGGTGAGAAGGGTACACTGCTATCCTTGCAGGCCAGGCTTTTCCTTCACTGGCTGACCCCCCTCCCTTTGTAATTGTTGTGTCTCTGCACTGCTGAGCTTCCCTAATCAATCATTCCCAGGTTATGCTGCTATGACCTGGCCCAGTCTGAAGCTATTCTCACTGCTCAGCACAGCTCAGCTCAGTACCAGGTTTGTGTCGACACCAAGTTCGTGGAGCCATTCCAAGCCCAGCTGGGATCTTGCTACATGGTCCTGGGAGAGGCTGAACATAGGGAAGGTAAATGCTTAAGGCACCAGTGCCCTTTGTTGTTTGCTGTTCAACAGCTTCTTCATGGCTCCCTGCACGGTGAGACACGCTGTCACTGAGGTTGACGTTGGCCAAGGCAAGCCTCTTGGTCACACAAGCATGTGATTCAGGGCAGGAGCAGCCTGTCTCTCCCCATTGACCATGAGAAGAGCCACCACCATTATTTTGGTGAAAATCCAATGCTCTGGCACAGATTTTGTTCTAAAAAAGGAAGCAGCTCAGCAGCATCGCTGGGTTGGTGAAACCTGTACTGGAACCTTCTGGCATCATTGCCAGCCACCATATCATCTTCACTCCAAACATGGCTGATTGCAGCAATACCTCACTGTGAGCTGAGGGTTGATCTTTGCCATCCTTGAAAGGCTCTAATTATATCTCTGCCCTCAGACATAGGGTGTGAGAAATGCAGCAGGCTCTTGTGTAACAGGGCACCCTGTTATGTCCTTTCCTGGGTGCCCTGAGCATTACTCCAGCTGCACAGTTCTTTGCCTGGGGACTTGATCTGGGTTGGGCTGTGCGGTTGGGAAGCAAATCCCACGTGTTGTCTTGCCCACACCTGGCAACAAGCATTCACATTCATGCCATTGAAACCCTCAGTGGCATGTGGAACACCGCACTGCACATGGCATTGAGTGAGTAACCGGCTAAGCCACTGCTGCAGAATTCCTTTAGAAAGACATACTACTTTGTTTATCACAGCTTAGGAGTGAGTTGTCCCCATTTTGCAGGGGTGGAAGGGGAGCAGGCTGAGATGGTGGCTGTGTGACCAGGGTTTGGCCTCTTTTGTGCATCTCTCTTACCATTTGAACGCTACCAACGAACTGTCAGTTATAGTCAACATTGAGCCTGTTCTAAGCCCAGCTTTGTTCTGCCCTCGTCTGCATGGAGGCATTCAGAAATGAGCTTAGAACCCATCCCTGGTGCTTTTCAGACAGGGAAATCCAAAATTCATCCAAAGTAAACAGATGCTGCATGGTAGGCATTGGCATGGTTCCCCAGTGCACGGAGAGCATAGTGTCAGCATTTTGTAGCCAACAGAAGGAAAGCACATCACTAAATTAACCTGGGCCTGCTGCTCGTGTTGGTGGCTGGTCCAGTCTCTTGCAAGTTCTCAGGCTATGATTATCTGGTCAGCTGGAGCCATATGCTGCCTGAAGGAACCTCTCTGTTTGCCTCCAAGCTGCTCCATCTGGTTTTCTTTATACAGAAACTTCCTTTTTTTCCCAGGTAAGGGTCCCGTGGTAAAGGCACGAATACTGACCTGCGTGGAAGGGCTGAACATGCCCTTGCTGGAAAAAGCCATACAGGAGCAGAGGAAATACTTCAACGAGAGGCAGAAGAAGATGGGAAAGAGCACATCCTGACAGCAGCTCTGGGACCAGCCCTATGCTGGTCCTTGCACTGCCATTTGCAACAGCTGTGTTAAAAGTAAATTTAGAAGGTGGGTTTGCGACATACTGAGGTTTGCTGTGGTAATAGCAAAGTCAAGTCACTATGAGGGAAACGCTTGAAGACTCTGTGAGTCAGTATGTGCCTGTGGGTTTTCCGTTCATGCAGGTGTCGTCACTGAAAATAACCTCTGGGAAGCAGGTTGGTTTGTTTAAAAAGGGCGGTTAAGGAAAGGGAGCACTTGGGTTATACTGATCCTTTTGTAATGCAAGGCTCGGAGAGGTCAGAAACAGGGGAAATCTCTGAACCTGGAGTTAAGCAACTTACTCTCAAAGCTCAGCAGCGTATGGGCTGTTGACAGATAGAGGGTGAAGGGCATTAGCCCAAAGTTCATGAGCCCTGTGTGGCTGCAGGTCCATGATTCCATGGGTTTGGTTACCGTGACTCAGCTTCCATACAGGAGCGTTCCTGGCAAAACACTCAGGGATCTGGGCTGACCAGCAAAGAAACAAGAAGAACAAAGAGTTACTATTTCCAGCAGCACTGCCTCTTCAGGTTTTCAGGAGCTGGTGTACAAGGACTGATTTTAACTCTAAAAAACATATTTGCAATGCTCTGAGAATCACAACTTGACTTTCTTCCTTGACACAACTAAGTTTAGGAGACCTTAAATCACTTTTTTGAAGCTTTCCATTGATATATTCCTAAATAAAGATTAAAAAAGAAGACAGACTGTTTTTTATTGATTGAAACCCTCTTTCTTGCTAAGGCAAATGCATGAGGCAAAGGGCTTGCAGAAACCCCTGGGTTTGCTGAATGGATAATGTAAGAAAACTTGGCGATGTGCAATTTGCCTCCTCCTCAGCACTGGGTGTATGAGGAAGTGCTTGGCTTTGAAAGAGTTGCAAGAAGAGCTAAAGTTACATCAGAGACACTGTGGTTTAAGAACACCTGGCAGACTTATACCATCAACAAAAAGACTGGAAATCACTAATGTGAAATAAGTTAGTGCAAGAGAGGAGACTCCTGTGCTATAGGAATCCCTGCACCTGGAGGTAGCTGGGACTGTGGTTTGCAGGTGGAATTCAGCCTTTTCTGCTTTGTGCTGGTGAAATGTTCAGAAAACAGGGACTGAAGCAGTAAAATGCACAGCAGCAGATAGAAACACAACAGGTATGGGCAAAGTCCCGTGTTACCAGCAGGCTTCATTCAAGGGCCTGAGATAGCTCCGTAATTACAGTGCTTTCTATAATCTTTAATCTTAGTTCAGCCTTATGTTTTTCCTTCACACAGTTACAGAAATACAAAAGCCCTGCCTCAGCACACTTTGTTCTGCCTAAGTCCAAAAACATGAACTCAAGAACCAAGATTTTAACCTGATTCTTTAAGAGGCAGTGATGAGCCTGTTGTGATGGGTTAATGCTTACACCTCATCTCCTGTCTCCCACCTTCCTCCCCATGCTTAAATTTTATCCAAATGGCCAGGTTTGCCAGAGAGTTGGGAATAGCCACAATGCCAGGGCTTGGAACAGCCAAAATACCAGATTCCTACAAGTGTTATGAAGAAAACTCCAACCAGAAATCAACCAACCATGAAGAGGAGAGCAGATCTAGCAGTGACTCCCAAGTGGAGACATGAGGACAACTTCAACCTTCACAGGCCACTGGGGAACCCACACTGGAGTTGGCCGTAGCCATGTGGATCCCTCTGCAGCCACAGAACAACCGCCCTTTGGTTCTTTCAGACTGGCAGAAATCAGGATCAGTTGCACAAGGATGTTAAGCTGGCTCAGCAATGGGTTAAAGCAGTCCTTTGGAGGTCACCTAAAAGTTAGGGTCTGCAGTGTGGACCCATGAACCTATGTCCTGCTGTGCCGACCCAGAGACATGGAACCCCCAAGCTTTCCTGAGGACAGGCCCAGTGGCTCTGTCTGTCTGCGTGCCACGATGCACAATACTTACAAAGGTTTGTAATCTTGCCATCTGCCAGATACCAAGTCAATGATTGACCCCCACCAAGGACATCTCCCGAAAGGCTGAGTGGCACAGCCCACAGTGGGAAGCTTCAAGGGACAATTGAGCAAGAGAAAACAAACACATGAAACCAGAAATGATGAAAAAAGGACATTTCTGCTCTATGTTTGACCTGAGTATCCCCAGGGAACCTCCATTCTTCGCTGCATCACCTTGGTGCCAGGCACTGCGTAGGGCTGAACAGCCTCCCTCGGCGCTGCGCAGTCCCTGTACCGCAGGCCCAAAGCACCCTTTGCCTCCGTTTTGCCCTGGTTTTGCCTTAGCCAGCACACCGTGGGTCACACTGCAGCCGGTACTGGTGGCTGCATGGTGTGTTTGGTGTTTTGAAGACCCCCAAACACCCCCCAGAGCCCCATCAGGCTCTGTCCACCTGCTGCTGCCTCAGCTGGAGGCAGGTCCCTGCGCTGGGGGAGCAGCAAGAGGGAACCCAGACCCCAAGAGCAGCTCAGAGGAAGAGCAAACCCTTTCCACACACATTTGGCTGTGGGCTTTCCTCCCCGCTGCCTTTTTCTCCTCAGCAAGCAGTGCCAGCCACCCCTGCTGCCATCGCGAGGCAGCGGCGGCGTCATGGACCCCTTCCAGGAGGTGTTTCAGAAGCTGGAGAAGATCGGGGAGGGCACCTATGGCGTGGTGTACAAGGCTCGCAACAAGCGCACGGGGCAGCTGGTGGCCCTCAAGAAGATCCGCTTGGACTCGTGAGTGGGGAAAAGCCCCTGGCCCAGGAATGCCATGGACAGGGTGCTGAGGAGAGAGGGGGGTGAGGAAGGCAAATGCCTCCTCTGGGGAATAAGGCCGAAGGCCCACCATGGGGGTGAGCAGGAGGGTCCTGAGCCCTGCCCAGTGTCCAAAATGGGGCAAGAGGCTCAAAAAAAGCCTGACATGAGGGAAAAAAAAACGTCTCTTATCAGCTCATGCAAGCAGTTAGGGCCTGACCTGGCCCTACGTGGCTCTGGCTTCACAGCACAGGGCAGGGGGAAGGAGCCACCATTTTGGGAGGTGTTCTGTTCCTCAGGGGCATGGTGCCTGCAAGGCTCTGTCTCCCTCAGAGATAACTTCAAGGCTCGGGCATCTCAACCACTGTTGCTTCTCCAAGTGTGCCCTCAGGTGCTCTAAAACCAGCTCTGCCTCAGAGTTTGCACTAAGACCACCCCTTCCTTCTCCTTCCCTACGGCTCCATCCTAGAGTCGGGATGCTCGGTGCGAGACACGCTGCCCCACACAGGGTGATGGGGTGCAATGGGAGGGAGAAGGGTCACAGGCTGTGGGACCCTGGGGGTGGGTGCTATGCAGCCTGTCTCTGCCACAGGGACACGGAGGGTGTCCCCAGCACTGCCATCCGAGAAATCTCCCTGCTGAAGGAGCTGAAGCACCCCAACATAGTAAGGTAAGACCTGGATGAACCCTCCCCACCACCACATTGATGAGCTCCTGCTCTGGGAGCTCTGGCTACAAGCAGCAAGAGAGGTTTTCCTGTCCGTCCTGACTGCAGGACAGGGGCCAACTAAAGAGGAAAATGTAGGAGTCATTTAAACTTCCCTGGTTCTCAGCAATAGCTCACAGCACTGCTACTTCACTCCAGCAACACAGGCTGGTCCAAGCTGCTGCTATTCTGTGCTAGATTCTGCTTTTGTATCTGCCTCTCTCTCCTCCAAAGCACTCCCAGAGCAGAGGAATCTGTGGGAGCAGGGATTTCTGGGTCTGGAGAAGGTGCTGAAAGGTATTGAAGGGAGCACTTGCATTTCTTTTGCAGGCTCCTGGATGTCATACACAGCCAGAAGAAGCTCTATCTGGTGTTTGAGTATCTGAATCAGGACTTGAAGAAATACATGGACTCATCCCAAACCAGAGGGCTTCCTGTAAGCTTGATCAAGGTACAGTGTGAAGGAATGCTGACAGGTAGGGTAGAAGGCGTGTGTCCTTGCTGCCTTCTGCTGGGCAGAGCCAGCACTGAGCTGCTCATAGCTGGGCTGCATCTGAAGACTCATCCTTGACTGGAGGCATTCAACCTCTCAGATCTCAAACATTTCAGCTGGGAAACCCTCATGACACTATTGCTCAGTGCTTGTGTTTCCCAGCTGTTTCCAGGCTCTCCAGCCCATCTCACTGCAGCACAAACTGCTCTTAAGAAGACAACTGAGGGATCTATTACAAATAGCCTTGTTACAGAGTAATAGATGTGTGGAAGGAACTGTCACTGGACTGGAGTCTCTCTGTTTCCATGTAGGGTGGGAGCAGTTTGTGTGGGTCTCTGAGTAGTGGCCCACCAGCCTAGCGTTGCATTATAACAAGGTCTTTTTTCCCATTCAGGTCTATAAATGAGATCCAGCCTTCAAAGTAGTTTCACTGTGGCCTTGTCTGAAATCTTTTCTCTCCATAGAACTACCTTTTCCAGCTGCTGCAGGGTGTGAGCTTCTGCCACTCACACAGAGTCATCCACAGGGACTTGAAGCCACAGAACTTGCTCATTAACGAAGCAGGAGTAATCAAGCTGGCTGATTTTGGGCTGGCAAGAGCTTTCGGTGTGCCCCTGCGCACGTACACTCATGAGGTACTGTTGAGGCTCTGTGCTACCTGAGAGTGGGGTACACAGTCCATAGTGAGTGAACAAAAGCAGCATCATAAGTGACTCATTTATAACAGAGGCATAGGCCTGCCCAGGCACGTGCTTTTAACATCATCTGCAGCCCCAGGGCTACCTCATGTCCCACAGATTGTGCTGACTGCTTCTACCCTAGCCTGCCTGCAAGTTGGGTTCCCACCTTCTCTGCATTGGGTATATTTATTAGTTGCAGAGGCTCCTGTTAAAGGATGATCTGTTAATCCCAATCTCACTGTCACTAAGGTATCTGTTAATTCAGCATGGCCTTGGCATGCTCTGATTTGTACAGTCACTGCATTACTGCTGAGAAGAGAGGATCCCATGCCTCTTGATTTCATCCAGGGAAACACAACAAAGCTTGTTTATTCGTTCCTTACCAGGTAGTGACTCTGTGGTACCGAGCCCCTGAAATACTGCTGGGATGCAAATATTACTCAACCCCTGTGGATATCTGGAGCATCGGCTGCATCTTTGCAGAAATGGTAGAATGAGTTTAAATAGCCTTTTTAATGGGCATGGAGGATGCAGCTGCAACGGGAAGTGGGGAAGAAGGGGCAAGACATTGAGCATCTGTGATAGTGTGGTCCTACCCTATGCTGGGGTGTGTTTTATGGGAAGTACACTAAAGATGATCTTAATGTCCTTTCCAACTCAAACCTTTCTATGATTTTGTGAGGGTTAGCTGATCTTTAACTGTGGGTTCAGAAGGAAATCTGCCACCCTCAGGGGCCTGACAGAAGGCAAAGCCTCTGTAGTCTGGCTGTGGGGATTTGGTGCCTCCCCTTGCAGAAGGGACAACTTCAGTCTTTTTGCTGCAGCATTTTGATCCTGGGAGGAGATGCCTCTTGCAGATGTCCCCATAATAGGCTGCAGAGAACTAACACTCTCATAGCATGGCAGAGTGGATCTCCTGGAGGTCCATACACCACTTTGAAGAGCTCTTGTTATCCCTGCAGTGTAATAGCACTATCCCTAGCTCCCGAAGCTGCTGGAGCTGCCAAGCAGCAGAGCCTGGGCAAGTAAGAGGGGAAGGAACTAACCTACAAGAATGAGTATTAGGGAACTGGAGACAAAGAAGGATGAGGAACTGGCTGAAAGGGGGGCAGCCTCAGGGGAACATGGATCCATGGAGAGGAGCCGGAGACAAGTAGCCGGACACCTGTGACTTTCCCAACCACTGACCTATCTGTGCAGTTGTTTGCATCTGCTGGGACATAGGGTTGCTTACAGCCGGAAATAGAGCAGATAGAAAGGTGGGAATTGGCTTTTCTTTGCCCCGCAGGTGACCAGGAAGGCCCTGTTTCCAGGGGACTCTGAGATCGACCAGCTCTTCCGGATCTTTCGCACTCTGGGCACTCCCACTGAGGCGACCTGGCCTGGAGTGACCCAGCTGCCTGACTACAAGGAGAACTTTCCCCAGTGGGCAAGGAAGAAGACGATGGAAATTGTTCCCAGCTTAGATCGAGATGGTAGAGACTTACTGGTGGTGAGTAACAAGTGCACTCTTTTTAGGGACTCTGTTCTGACCACAGAGTCATCAGAATCAAACTGGGAAAAGAACAGGGACATTTGGGACTGATCTACATGGATGTGCATTATCTGATCTGCCTCTAATGCTCATCTCTGCCATTGCAGAAACACCAAATCATCAAACAGGGCTCAGTCCTGGCTCTAGAGCTGGACTGTCATTGCAGGTTCCTCTAGGAAACCATTTCATTGAGGGTCAAGAAACCCTTCTAACATAATTCCCATGGTAACTCCAGCTGTGAGTTACCTTGAAAACCCAGAGAGGAGGAAAAGCAGGACCAACATCTGCATCTGGGACCAGCCACACACAGGTACAATCCATCATTTTGGTTTTAAACTGTTAATTCTTCTGGGTTTCCTCTTGGCAGCAATTGCTCCTGTATGACCCCAGCAAGCGCATCTCAGCCAAGGCAGCCCTCAGTCACCAGTACTTCTTCCAGAGAAGCCCTCGGAAGCCTGAAGAGCAACACGTGCTGCAGAAACGCTGCAGATGAGAAAACGCAGTTGGGGTCCCTTCTCCTGAGGAGCCTGGAGGGGACATTCTTGCATTTAGAGGCTCTCAGCCTGTTTTGCTGGGGGAAAGTTTGAGTTACAGCCCCTAGAACCCTTTTCAATAGGTCACGTGCAAAAGTAGGGGGGTATTTATCAGCGTAAAACACTGAAATGTGAGAGATCATCTTTCAGAGGTTTGTCCTTGTGTTGGTGAGCTAAGGTGACAGTGATGTCTGCCAGCACTGCAGTCATCCCTGCATCCCCAGCACCGGCACATCCCCAGGTGTGCCAGTGGCACTGTGACAGCAGGGTGTGCCGGAGCTCCACTGTGGGGAGGGGAGCCACTTTGCTGCTGTTACCAAAGCCTTGGCTTGTCAGCACTAGACAAGTTGTTTAATCTGAGCTGTTTAACAGAGCTGACATGCTGCCCTTTCACAAGCTGAAGTGCACTATATGTCGTCTTAGTTTGTACCTTAGCTGGGACCATGAATCCGAAAGATTCAGTTAACATAAAGCACTTATTGCATATGGCTGGAAACAGGAAACAGTAACAGCTAGAACACTGGTTGGCCACCATTGGTCCAGACATAATGTTGTTTCCTTCACTTTATTATCTTGAAGATGTTTTTTGTTGTTCAAATGATTAGAGAATTGTCCCTAACTTTTGGTGTGGTTTTTATATCTTTTTCTTTTCAGTACAGAAGAAAAAATAAAGGCTTACTTTCCATCAGAGGTTCCCACAAACCAGTTCAGTTATGTTCTACTTTTTAAATACCCACAAGACAGATTTTTAACGTAGGAAAGACAAACTTCTGTGCTTCTGCTTTTCATGCACTCGCACACGTGCCCTCCTAATGACTGTGATCCTCAGCATAAAAACGCTATCCCAAAAGCCATCACATTCATAGACTTTCGTGACAGATAAACACTGCAGTAAAGGAGAGGAGTACACAGAGCACACAGAGCTGTAGCAACACTCTCCTTCCACATATACCACATACCAGAGAACTTGTACAGGGGAGGGAAAGCTTTAGAGTGCCTCCTGAAAAGCACTCTCAGCCCAAGATCTGCCTGTCTAAAGCCAAGTTCAGCTGTCCTTTGGCATCATAGAATCATAAAATAGTTAGGGTTGGAAAGGACCTTAAGATCAGCCAGTTCCAACCCCCTGCCATGGGCAGGGACACCTCACACTAAACCATGGCACCCAAGGCTCTGTCCACCACCAGGGATGGAGCACTTGCATCCTCCCTGGCCAACCCATTCCAGTGCCTCACCACCCTCACAGGAAAGAATTTCTTCCTTATACCCAATCTAAACCTCCCCTGTTTAAGTTTGAACCCGATACCCCTTGTCCTGTCACTACAGTCCCTAATGAAGAGTCCCTCCCCAGCATCCCTATAGGCCCCCTTCAGATACTGGAAGCTGCTCTGAGGTCTCCATGCAGCCTTCTCTTCCCCAGGCTGAACAGTCCCAACTTTCTCAGCCTGTCTTCATACAGGAGATGCCCCAAGCATCCTCATGGCCTCCTCCAGACTTGTTCCAACAGTTCCATGTCCTTTTTATGTTGAGGACATCCTCCATCATTCATTCCTCCTCCCCACCCAACAAGAGGCAGTGGGTGGCTCTGCTTAATTCCTGACATCAAAAAGACCTTTGGAATCCCTACTGCGGCAGCCACACCTCCTGACAGATCCCAGCAACAGAACCCTAGGACAACTCCTGACACATCCAAACAGTGAAACCCTGGGACAACTCCTGACACATCCCAACAGTGAAACCCTGGGATGTGTTGCTCACCTGCCCCTGGGCTGGGCTCAGCAGCAGCCTCCAGAGCTGTGTGGCAGGAAGATTGAGAAGCTGTGCTCCTGCATCTCATTACCTCTATGTGACAACATCCAGCTCACAGGGACACATTTGTGAGACGTGGATGGGTTCTGCTATGGGAATCATTTCTCTTTCTTTGCATATGTTTTTTTAGGTTATTTCATTTCTTAGAGACAATACCCTGTTGTTTGCTCTATGCAAGCAAATGCTTGTGTTAGACCAGACAAGCTGTTTTCAGAAGAGGTTGCTTTTTGGTTTGTTTACTGAAGATCTGCATTAAAAAATGAATACCAAGGGCAGTCACAGAATGGTTCAGGTTGGAAAGGACCTTAAGATCACCTAGTTCTAACCCCCTGCCACGGGCAGGGACACCTTCCACTAGACCATGTTGCCCAAGGCTCTGTCAAACTTGGCCTTGAACGCTGCCAGGGATGGAGCAGTTACCACTTCTTTGGGCAACCTGTGTCAGGACCTCACCACCCTCACAGGGAAGAACTTCTTCCTTATATCTAACCTGAACTTCCCCTGTTTCAGTATGAACCCATCACCCCTTGTCCTATCCCTACAGTCCCTGATGAAGAGTCCCTCTCCAGCATCCTTATAGCTTCCTTCAGATACTGGAAGCTGCTCTGAGGTCTCCATAGAGCCTTCTCCCAGACCAGAAACATGAATAAAAATACTATAGCTCATATAGCCCGATAAAATGAAGCAACAGCCTTAATTTCAAGTATCTGTGACCCAGCCCCACTGCCAACAAAGGAACAATAGCTGTGTTGAAACACCCAGTCTGGGAAAGCCATGATGCAGCAACATCACCCTCTGACCGCAAGGGAGGAAAAGCACTACCCAGCTCCAGAGCAACAAACAACCCACCTGGGCTCTGAGGAAGCTCCATGGCTGTGTGTGGTGCTTCCTACAGACACATCAGGAATACATGATATCAGCTTTCTGCAGGTGAGGACGACTTGGTACCAAAGAAAAGGGGTTTTATTGGGGTTTTATTCAGAGAGTAAAGGCAGACCAGCCTTAAAAGGAGCCTACTCAGGCCCCTGATCATCTCTTAATGCCTTCACCTAGCCCTGGGTGAACACCTCCCACCTCACAGCTGGGGAGTACTTCATCCAAACTAATTAACTGATTGCCTAATTACCAGGACTTCAAGTCCTTCAGTTACAGAGCATTTCCCCAGAGCCATTTAATCAGCACTTCAGGAAAGAATCACCACGTGAACGTTGTGTGTTCAAAGTAAGCACTGTTCTATCTGCTTGGCAAGAGGGGCAGTCCCACAGAACTGGGCAAGAGAAGGTTGAAGCAAACTCACCTGCTGGGCAGAGGTGAACTGCAGGAAGGCAACAGCCCTGCTGCTGATGGATCTTCCCAGTGTTCAGCCAGCCAAAGGGGAGAAATCTGGAGCAGAGCAAGGCTGCTCCCAGCACCTTGAGGAGCTGGGACCCACACTGGTTGTGCTGGGATGTGATCCTCATCTGGATGGATTCCTGTGCCCCAAGGGCTGTTGGGTTTGCCTTGGCAGGAGGTCAGGCCAGGATTTCTCTCCTGATGTGTTCCTGGTCCAGACCAGCCAGGAGGGGAGCGCAGTGAGCTGTGTCACAGCAGTGCTCTACCAAGAGGAAACTGGCTGGGAATGCATGGATGCTCTAGGGTGTGTGCATCAGTTTTCCCCATTGTAAACCAACAAATTGCCCTGTGTTGATCAGGGCAGCTGAGATGGCCACAGGCATCAGCCGTAGGCATGACAATAAACACAGACCCTGCAGGGGATGGGACAGAGCCCAGGCATATCTTGGACTGGAAATGGCATTTCTATATGGGACTCGTCTGTTAATGTTGAGCACTGCCACTACCTACCAGCAGGAAGGGAACAGGACCTGTGACTGTGCTGAGCTTGCCAGCATGAGAACAATTTCTTCTTGGAGCCCAGACTTCAAATCCCAGCTAGGTTATATGGAAATAGAGGCTATGCTGCTGCCCTGATGGGAAGGAGAGGGAGAAAACCTCTATCCTTATGGATTATTTTGGGTGTGTCAGAGTTCCCAAACAATGTCAGCTAAAAGAGCCCTCGGGAGAGGGGAAGAAGCAGCTCATGTCAATAGAAACTCCTTTCTCTCATCCCACAAAGCCAGGAGACACCCCATAGTGGAGCCACGTCCTCAGCCACTTTGCACCTCAGCCTGCAGAGACAACACAGCCAGAGAGACACACTTTCTATGTTTATTGCATGCAGAAGAATGACCCCACTAGAAAACACTCTGGCTCTTCCTCCTTTCTGGCCATAAACACATTTAACCCACAGCCAGTGGAGTTCTCACAATCAACCCCCCTTTGCTGTCACAGCAGCACCCGGGGGGCTGTGGAGACCCCTTTTACACACTCACGATCACACTTTCTTCCTCGCACGGCCAAGCTGCATTGGGAAGCAGATAGCTAAGATAGAAGAGTGTGCAGCCCTAAATGCTAGATGCTCTGTTCCTGTGATCGTTGCTGCCTCCATGGGGAGGGGTGTTTTGAAGGGAAGAACTCCTGAAGGAATCAGATCCAGTATGTGCCTGAATCCATTCAGTGCCTGAACCGTGAGAGCCTGGGGGAACGGCTCGCCTGGTGGTACCGCTGATAACCCTCTGAGGTGGCTGGGAGCAGCAGGAAGCTGCTCAGGGAATCCTTCTGGCACAGGGCCATGGCCTCCTTGTAATTTATCTTCTCTTTAGTGATAGGGTCAATGAGATCCTTTTCATAGTTGGATTCATCCTGGAGCCTGTTGGCCAGGTTGCCTGTTATCATCCCTGTCTGGACAGCTTCCAGCACGGGGATGCGACCGGTTTTCTTGGGATCGATGAGCCCTCCAGTTAGATGCTGGACCTCCAGATAGGGGAAAGCACTCTCCTTGGTTATCCATCCCTTCTGAACTGCTTCCCCTACGGACAGCCTTCGCTTGGTCACCGGGTCCTCAATCCCTGTGAAAGCTTTCTGGGCATTAAGCAGTCTCTGCATGTAGGCCCTGTCAATCAGCCCCCTCTCAACTGCCTTATGCACTGAGAGCCGGTCCCGAGAAATGAGGTCTATGATGCCCCCTGTGGCAGCCTGGGCTTCCAGGAGCTTCTGAGCCGTCATGGGATCAAGCAGCTTCTTTACAACAGCAGTCTTGATGTTGTACTTGGTGTCAGTGGTGGTGTCATACACCCCAGCAATGGGGGATGTATCATCACAGAAACCCTTCTGTGAGGCTGGGGGGAAGAAGCTTTGGGTTTGGTGAGTGGTGGGTGATGAGACTGGGGATTTGGAGATGATGGAACCAATAGAGAGGGATGGGGGAGGCTTGGATTCCCCCGCCACCAGCAAGGCAAATTCAGAGATGGGAATCTTACCATCCCGGTACAGCTGATATTCCTCCTTTGTGATCCTCCTCAGCCTTAGTGCATCATCAATGGAGTACTGCTTCCCACTTTTCTTGTCAAGGAGCAATGAGACTTCCCCATTTGGGCCCAGGGTGGTGATTTCCTCCCAGTCACACTCCAGCTCCTGCAGCTGGATGTACTGACCTCTGTCTATAATGCCTCTCTTATAGGCCTCGTAAGGGGACATATCCTTCCCTGTCTCAGGGTCCAAGATAGAGATCTTGGTGGAGAGGTTTGTCTCTCTCATCTGGGTCTCATGGTTGATTTCTTCACGGTTGACTCTTGACTGGAGATCTCGAATGAACCTCTCCTTGTTGTAGATCTGATCCTTCTCCCGAAGGATGTCTGCCTCCAGCAGGGAGAACTCGTGTTGCAGCTGCTTCTTCTTCTGCCTGTCATTCTCTGTCCGTTGGTTAAGCAGTTTGGACTCCTCCCTCAGGAAGAGGACTTTCTGTTGTTTCTGCCTCTCCAGCTCCCGCAGTTCACTCTCCAAGCTGGCTCTCTCCTGGATGGCCAGGTTCCTGGCTTTCTGCAGCTCCGTCTCTTCACGAGCCCATGTCCTCTTCATGCCTTCAGCTCTCTCAATCTTCTCCCTAAGCCGCCGCACCTCCTCTTCTGCCTTTTGCTTGGCTCCCCTCTCCCTGCTCAGCAGCTCCCAGATGCGTGCACGTTCACTCTCCAATGCTCTGTCCTTTTCCACTCGAATCACTTCCTTGTAGATGGTCTTCTCCTGGGATTTTGTTTTCTGCAGGACATCAACTTGCATCTGCAGGTTCTTACATTCTCTCTGCAAGTTCAGCACCTCCATCTTCTCACGCTCCAGCTCCAAGCGTAGGTTGCTAGCGGACTGTTCAAGGACTGGATCCTTCTCCAACTTGACCACTTCTTCCATAATGATCTTTTCTTGCACTGGGGCTGGTCTCTCCTCCAGCTCCTTTATTCTCAGTGTAATTTGTCTCATCTCCTTCTCCAGTGCAAGCCTCTTGCTTCGATCCTCCTGAAAGTTGAGCAACTTCTCCTGCTCTTCCACCAGCGCACGAACCTGCTGCACGTCACGTTCCAGACGACGCCTGTTGCTCACCTCCTCATCCAGGCTCCTGCGCAGCCTGTTGTGCTCATCTCGGAGCTTCGGATCCTTCTGAGTCAGTATCACCTCTTGAACTACTACCTTCTCCTCTGGCTTTCTCCTCTCCAGTAGCATGTATTTATTCTGCAAGTCATAGATTGCATCCTCTGCAGCTCTCCTCTTTTGAGACATGTTACGCACCTCTTGACGGAGGCGATCAGCCTCTTTTTCCAAGAGCGGATCATTCTCATAGCGGATTACTTCCTTGTTGACCAGCTTGGTTTCCACCTTGGATCTCTCCCTCTTCCATTCATCCCTTTCACCCTGCAGCCTAATGAGCTGCTCTTGGGTCCTGCCATTGGTGTTCACTAGTTCATTGAGCTGCTCTTTCAGCCTGTCTATTTCTCTGAGAATCTCCGGACTCTTCTCATGTTTCACCACCTCTTCTATAACCTCCTTAAATTCCACCACTGGTTTCTGTGACCTGAGGACATTGAGCTCTGCTAAGGCCTCCTCCAGTTCACTGTCAACCTTTGTCCTTTTCAGGGTCACTTCCTGCAGCTCCCTTTTCAGGTGTGCAATTTGCCGCTCTGT
Source organism: Agapornis roseicollis (assembly GCA_002631895.1). Taxonomy (NCBI): domain Eukaryota; kingdom Metazoa; phylum Chordata; class Aves; order Psittaciformes; family Psittacidae; genus Agapornis; species Agapornis roseicollis. Next base: position 41,894 of record NDXB01005083.1, read on the forward strand.
TTCAGGATCCACCAGGAAAATCTCATTGACCCTCTCTTTAACCTCTACCCTTGGCTTTTGCTTCTCTGCAATATTGTACTGGCTCTGCAGCTCTCCCAGCTCACCTGTAAGCATCGCGTTTTTGCTCCTCTCTTCTTCAATCAGAGTTTTCAGCTTGGAAGACTCTCTCAATAACTCCGGGTCCTGCTCTACCTGCTTCACCTCCTTAACAATAATTTTGGGCTCTGCCATTTCAATGAGTCTTTCCACCTCCTCAATCTTGTTCTTCACTTTCACCATGGCTTCCTCTGCAGACTTTCTCTTGAAGGACTCCTCATCAATTTGTAGCTGCAGGGTCCTCACAGACTTCAGCATTTCTGGGTTTTTCTCCAGTTTGATCAGCTCCTTCACCACCACTTTCTCTCGGATGTTGGGCTGCTTTCTCTCCAGCATGTGCAGCTCTCTCTTATGCTGCTCAAGTTCGGAAGCAGCAGCCAAGCTTTCCTCCTGGAGACGTTTGATCTCCTGACGAAGACTGGCTGCTTGGCTCTCTAGGCTTGGATCTCTCTCAATTTTTGTGATCTCTTTGGTGAGGAGCTGGGCAGGACTGTCTTTCTTCTCACTCTCCATCTGGGCAAGCTTCCGGCTCATCAAGTCAATGTCTTCTTGCAACCTCTGCCTCTTTCTGCCTTCCTCTTCAATCTGCTGAACCATCTTAGACAGGTTGCTTTCCAACTGTGGGTCTCTGTAATATTCTATCACCTCCTTTTCTTCCACTTTTTCAATGGGCTTCTGAGTCTTCAACATGAGCAGCTTGTTTCTGTGTTCCTCCAAGTCTTCTTCAATCTTGGCCACTTTCCTCCTTTCCTCCTCCAGCTGCGATTTCAACCCCTCAGATTCCCTGCTTGTTGTGGCTCTGCTTTCCGATTGCTGGGTTTGCTCACATACAGCTTCAATGTCCTCGTGCACTTCCTTCTGCAAGGGAAAACCAAAAAGGAATCAAAAAAGGAAAAAAGGCAAGGAAACCGAGCCCTGAGGCACTGAGGCTTTTCCATAGCAAGGCACGGTAGGCAACAGGAAGAACTGGTACAGAATTTGCCATGAGCCACCAAATAAAACTGTTGATGAGCTCTTAGGCACAATCCCTGTGAGGGTGCTGAGGCGCTGGCACAGGGTGCCCACAGAAGCTGTGGCTGCCCCATCCCTGGCAGTGCTCAAGGCCAGGTCGGACACAGGCGCTTGGAGCAAGCTGCTCCAGTGGAAGGGGTCCCTGCCCGTGGCAGGGGTTGGAGTTGGATGAGCTTTAAGGTCCCTTCAACCCAAACCATTCTAGGTTTCTATGACACATTCTCAATATCTTAAGCAACTGACTTGGTGTCTTCCCTCTGTCATGGAGGTGCTGCAGCAGCCCATAAAGGTGCTTTGTGCTGCCTTGCATCTGCAGCTGAGGGAGGGTAATGTGGCCAGCCCCCACTGTGCAGCTGGTTCATGGCAGCACCACAGAGTGCCCCAGTTTAATCTCTTGTCCTTCATGAGCACATTGAAAGTTATCCAGCCCAGAGATCCTTAATACAAGTGAATCAAGCTCTAAAAAGGCATAAAAATTCTATTGCTTTGAAATGTTTCCAGAAGGTTGTGAGCACTAAATACCAGCCACAGCTGAATCCGAAATTCTCAGTCCATGAACATCGATTAGATGCAGCTGAGAACAGGACCAGTGCCAGTGAAACCAAGGTAACTTGTGGTCTTTATCTCACAGGGGTTTCCATTCCTGTCCTTCCTCACACTTGGATGTGGAGATCTGAGAAGGGAGCAGTCTGATCCCAGACTGACAGCTTTGGAAAGACCATTTCAATCCCCAAGCTAGAGTACCCCAATGTTGCCAGAAGCTGTTAAGCTGGTACCTTCTCAACAATCTTCTTGGCAAACTCCAGCCGGCTGAGCTGCTGCTTGTTTGCTGCTGCCAGCTCCATGTAGAGCTTGGCTACATCGTTTTCCTGTAACAGAAACAGAAGTGAGAGCTTTGTTCCCCTGCCCTGGCACAGCTCTTTGGGATAGCACACTCTGCCATGCCTCCTTTCACCTGGATGCACTTTGTGTACTGCAATATTCAAGGGACTTGTGTCTTCACATCTGACTTTCTAGAGACATAGAGTCTAAGGACTCATGTAGGAGATCCTGTCACCCTTCAGCTGAATGCCTGTGAGGTGCCTGCTAACCTACGTATGGTCCAGACTTACACATTCAGTTTGGGCCACGCATGGATGGCAGTGGGCCCAAGGTGATGCAGGAGAACTTGGGTGCAATTGGGAAGAGCACACAGGAGCTCTGGCTCAGTCCTGTCCCCACACACCTACCCTGTGTTTTAGTTTCACACACCATATGGTAAGGAGGCATCATCAGCAATCTCAACAAAAGGCACCAGGCACACCCCTAATTCTGGATCACATGCTGCTCTGACCGATAGACAAAGAGATCCCTGATGACACTTGATTTTGGGATTAGGACCATGATCACTTTAAGGCTTTAATGCTGGATTAAGGCTTTGCAGAGGACGTGAGGTTTAAGCAAGGAGCTGGACAACTGTTTCCATGCCTTTATCTTAACATTTTACCTGGGCCTGGATGCTTTCTTGCAAGGGGGTCACGCGCAGCCTCTTTGCAGCAAAGTCAGTCAGGGCAGGGTCCAGAGAAGAGCTGTATTTGCCTGCTTGGAGCTCATAGTCCTGTTAAGAGCAGAGATGGAAGAATCAGTTGGGATCTCTCAGGTGAGACACTAAGGGAGTGCTACCTGGGAACACCCAGCCATACATTGAGCGTGGACTGCACGTTCCGGGATAGTCTGATCACTGCGTTCTTCTCTGGCTCTTTGCTTTCAATCTCCTCCACCAGCCTCTGCAAGAGACACACATGATGTTAAGGACAGGTTGAAATACAGAAACCCAATAATACTCTTCTAATCCAGAGCAGTAGCTCAGCCTTGTACTAGAGTTGTGGGAACAGAAATAAATTTAAGAAGAGGTTTCAGAGGATCTCAGCATCACTCCCACTTGCCCAGGACCTGCCATACTGATTTATCATGTATGAGATAAACACTAGCCAACACAAAGACCTCCACATCTCATCCTCTGAACTAGTCAGCTTAGGGAGAGAAAGATGCAGGACCCAGATGCAACATCTCAGCCCAAGGTGCAGTCTTTCAGGATCTGTGTGTGCCCTCTCCATGGAGAGGTTAGCAACCTGGGGGTGACTGGCACAGATAAAGACACCATCACTGAGGATGAAGGCAGCTGGGTGAGATACATCCTCTGTGGGCTGCAATCTCTGCCTCCTTGTTCTAGTTCATTCACTGTGATGGGTGGAGCACACAACCAGGAGCTGTTCAGAAGCAAATTCCCCAATCCTAGTAACATTACAGGTTATGATGCTTGCCCTGGAACACACCTTCTGTGCCTGCAGCTTGTAGTTGATCTGGCTTGGCCCATCAGTGGTCTTCACTTGGTGCTTGGGTAGGTTGTTCATCCAGAACATCAGATTCTCATTGGAGTTTTGGAACTGCTGGTAGGTGAGGCTGATATTTCTGAGGGTCTTCTCTCTGCATAGCACAGAAGTGATCAGGAACATAAAGGGGAAGGGCAAAGATCCATGTGCAAGTTCCCAAAAAGACACTATGGGGAGAATGACAACACAATAAACATCAAACCAACAAAAATAAAGGGGTGATAACTGGTCCCTGAGTGGGGAGCACAACTTTGCACATTGGGGTTGCTACTGCAACCTGGGAGGATGAGAGAAAGAAAAAGGCAAGCAACAGCAATGCCTGTGAGAATTCTTAAACACCAGGGTCCCTCTGGGCAGGGTCAGGATCAGGCAGAGGCCAGCAGTCAGCTACTTAAGGCCACCTTCTCGCAGCTATCTGGAAGTTCAAAGCCTCTGCTGTGCCATAGGAAGGTAGCAACTACACAGCAAGACAGACCTAGTACTCAGTATTCTTTGATAGTGTTTGGGGTGGTTCTGCAATGAAGAACATATTCCTGGGTCTTGGACTGATACTGGTCCATGTCAGCTAAGAGAAGCGGAGATGATGCCATAGCTCCTCACCGCTGGTCCAGCTGGTCTGCCACGGCATGGTAGCGGTCATTGAGGAGCTGCACCTCCCGCTTCTGCCTCGGCAGGTCAGGGCAGTACTCCTGGAAGTTGTTCTGCACAGCACTGCAGCTGTGCTCAGCATCCTTGAGTCCCCGGTTCAGCTTCAGCACACAGTCCTCTTGGGCCACCAGCTCCCGCTTCATCTTCTGCAGGGGGAAAAAGGACACCTCCAGGCTTGCATCAGCCAATGCACCAAACAGAAGTACTTAATACTGTTACTTACTGTGCAGCACCTGAGGGGTGTCCAAGAGACATGCGACATGGAAGAGATGGAGCAGTGAGACTTATTCAGTAAAGCTGGGAAGCAAGGTGGGTTGGACAGTGCATGGAGCAGAAGGGAAGTTTTGAGGAAGGCAGAAAAGGATCACTGTGAGTGCTAAGGATGGGGCAGGGAGATTGGGAGTAGGAAAGAATAGGGGTGAGTGTAAAGCAGAGCAATACAGTTTAGATGCTAAGGGGTTCATCGTGCATTTTTTAGAGACCTCAAGGGTAACCTGAGAGGGATAGAGCTTTTTGCTAGCCAGTGAGTGCAGGTCAGCCTGCAACACCAATGTAAAGCCTTCAAAGAGCTGGTCCTTAGAAAGGCTTGAGGTGCTCAAATAAGCAAAGTCCAACTCTCCCCACTGTTGCTAGCTGATCTCAGAGATCTCCCTTCCTTCACAAAGACCTTGATGTTGCCTTACCTGCAGATCATTGGCCCGATCCTGCAGAGCATTGGGGGATGCAGGAATGATGCTGTCCTGAGCCAGCTTGGCCTCAAACGTGCTGATAATCTTGTCTGTGTTATCAATCTGAGTCTCCAGGTTCAGGGCAGCCTTAGCCCTGGGTAAGGGAAAACCAACCAGGTTAGCTACAGAAGACTCCATTCTTCTCTCTGATTTTGCATGTTTAAGCTTACTTAACATCAGAGCTTCTGCAGCATGGCAAAGAACAAGCAGTATGCACACTCACCACCCTGTCATGCTACCCAGAAACCAAGTACGTTGCATTTCACTACATACAGCAGCACTGGGACACATGCCCGTTGTAGTGGACTGCCCACAGATTACACACAGGAACTCCTTTAAAGGTGCCTTTGGTGATGGATGGGAGGTTTCCAACCTCCACTGCCTGGGATGGACCTCAACCAATGCCCATATAGACCAAAAGCATCTTCTCATGCCTCTGTGTTGCTACCTCTGTGCAAATACTTCCTTCCCTCATCCCCATCAGGCTTTGCCATCATCACTCACTTCTCGTTGTACAGGCTGGAGAGCATATTGACATCATTGTACTTGCTCCTGAGGGCATTCAGTGTGACAGGGAGCTGGGAAGCTGAGGTGCTGGTGGGTTTCTTGGAAAGGAAGCTCTCACACTCCTTCTGCAAGGCATCCTTGGCTGCTCCCAGGTTCTCAAGTCTCTTTGTTGTTTCCTGGCACATCAGATGGGAGCAGAGTCACCCAACACAGTCATAACAGGGCTGTTGCGAAAACCTGTCTCCCTCAGGGACAGGTTTTGCTGGGGGGATAAGGGTGCAGGAGCCCTCTCATGAGGAGCTGGCCCCTGGGGCAGAGCCCCAGCCAGACTGTGGCTGTCTGGCAATGCCAGGGTGTGGGAAAGGGATCCAAGGAGGCAGAGATGGAGGAAACCTATGTGCCTGAGTCCATCCCTCTGCCAGGGCTGGATAAATACCCACAGGTGAAGCTGTAACAAGCTGAACTGCTACAGACCCAGACCTTACTGCAGAGGAAAGGTGAGGGGCTGCAGAGCGCTGCTTCTTTTCCTGTGTCCCCCTCCCACCTACCAGTCTGTACTCCCCATCACATGAGCCAAATCCGGTCCTTGGAGTAATTCCCTTTATCCCAGTCTTTTATGCTACGGACTTGGGAGTGAAGGGTGACAGCATACCTGTGGCAAGGCTGAGGGTACCCTAAAACTGGTTCTGAAGCAAATGGACCATCTTGATACAGAGCTGAGCCAAGGGCCTGCACTTGCCTAGGGTTTGGCTTAACCTGTCCCATTCCAAGGGCCTGAGCCAGCCTAAAAGCCTTGCAACAGCAACATGGTGTTCTTTGAAGCACAAGCTGTTGTCTCCCATGTAATTCCTATATCAACCTATTTGGGGCCAAGGACACAGTGCTACCAAAGTCACCCTGCTCCAGCTCTGCCGCAGCAGCAGCACCCACCTGCTGGTGTTTGATCCTCCTGGCAAGGTCATCTGTGGGATCATTGAAGTTCACTGGAGACCTCACACGGTTCAACACCTCCTTCTCTACCTGAATCAGGTCCTTGCCAACACGATCCAGGCTATTGAGAAGCTGGTCAGCTTGAGGGTCATCCTGGACTACAGGGGGGCTCCTGGACAGAGCTGCAGTGAGACACAGCATGGGTTAATCCCCATTTCCCATCTGCCATCCCAGCCTTGGTGCATGGCCCTGAGAGCTCTCCCATGCATGGTCCCTAAAGCTCCCTCTCATGACAGCCCTGCTGCAAAGCTCTGCCCTTTGTGTTTTGCAGCTCTGAGGCACAAAGGCTTCTCCTGAGCCTGGGATTTTGATGGAACCATAAAGGATTCTGTTACCATTTCTAATCCACAGTGGATCATGCAGAGGCAGGTGCCTACCCATGGCAAAGGCTTAGGAAAATGGTTTTAGCTCTGCCTTGGCCAGCCAGAGCTCACTGTAAAGGAGGGACAGACACATCCCTGCTCAGCTTTGCTGGGAGCTTTCAAACTACAGCTGTGGGAGTAACACAGCTTAGCCAGGGGTTAGGATTTAGCCATGGCTGCCTGCTTATCCCACAGCCCCCAGCTAGGGAAGAGAACTTCAAGGGACCCAGATACCAAACAAGGTTTAATTAAGGCTTCTAGATAAGCACATCCCCCTGCAACCCTAAATGATACCCTGCAGCTGTTGATGGAGCTGAGGTTGAGAGAGGCAACAGGGAATTTAAGAGAGACCACACAGTGAATCCTTGGCAGCACTAGGAGTCAGGTTATCCTATCGGCTGCTCTCTTCCATGGAGCAGAAGGCAGCCTCACACTTGTGAGGTGCTCTTCTTCCAGGCAGGTTTAGGTGCTCTGCAAGGGGGATGCATGGGATGGCTTTGGAGAGAGCTCGACTAACAGTGGACATACACACCTTGCTGGCTGGGTTGAACCTGCTCCTTGTGGCTGCGTTTCAGGGTGCTCTGAACCGCTGCTCGCTTCTGCTTCACCGTGTTCAGTTCTGCTTCCAGCCTGTGAGCAGAGAGGAGCATCATCAGCCAGCAGCATGGAAACCACTGGGCAAGCCTTGACAGAGCCCAGCCCAGCAGCAGCTTTGTGCTCCAAAAGGCAGGGGCAAGCTGGAAACCTGCAGCCTGTTGTAACTCGGAGATGTCCTTTAGGAAAGGGAAGGGCAGCAAGAGCAGTTGGTTGGTTTGAACAGCACATTTCTCTCACTGGAGCCTGTGTTTCCAGCTCTCAGCAGCAGCTATCAAAGCTGGACATTTATTCCATATCACTGCAGTGCTTTGCAGTTCCACAGAGAGCTGATGGAACCAGGGGCCTTTGAACCTTGGAATCCTACACCCAAATGGGTTGAAAGGACCCTTAAACCCCTGCCACGGGCAGGGACCCCTTCCACTGGAGCAGCTTGCTCCAAGCCCCTGTGTCCAGCCTGGCCTGAGCACTGCCAGGGATGGGGCAGCCACAGCTTTTCTGGGCACCCTGTGCCAGTGCCTCAGCACCCTCACAGAGAACAGCTTCTGCCTCAGAGCTCAGCTCAGGCTCCCCTCGGTCAGGTTCAAGCCTTTCCCCTTGGCCTGTCCCTACAGGCCCTTGTCCCAAGCCCCTCTCTCCATCTTTCCTGTAGGCAATAGGAAGGACCAGACTGGTTCACATCCCTGCTCTGCACTGCTCCAATGGCACTGTGCCCTAAAACCACCATGTCCCAGCTTGCTGGGTGCTGTCTCTCTGCAGGAGCAGGACATAGCTCCATGCAAGCGGACTGAATGATGAAACAGGCTGGGAAATACAACAAAGACAAACATTTTGTGTGTAGGAAGGGAAGCAAACACTGGGAAATGAAACAAGCTGTCAGCCATGGCCTGAATACGGTGTTTTCCAGGCAATATCTAGAGAGCTGCTATCCAGGAGGATGTGGCAAACTTTTCCTTTTCTATTTTAAAGGACACATGAAGCCCATAGATCCAAAGGATTCAGTTATCCGGGATGTGTGAAGAGGGGTTCACACTCAGGAAGAAAACACACCCGGCTGAGTGGGGACCCACGCTCCCATCACCATGCTCAAGGAGCCCTGGATCTAGGCTGTGGGATCTTCCTGAAGGCTTGAGCAGCACTGATTTATCCCAACACCCAGGGGCATGACTATAAAGGCAATGCCAGGGCTCCCTGCACCACCACCCCACCCTGTGGGAACCACAGGAGCTGGCTGGGCACCCAGGCAGTGGAGCACATGCTGGTTCAAGAAACACTTCTCAGTTTCCATCTGGGGCTGGCTGAGAGGAGATTCCACAGATAACTTGTCCTGTTTGGCAAGTTCCGAGCTCCAGACTGATTCTGCAATGAATTTAGTCAAACCTATACAAGTCACATGTTTGGATGAAGAAATCAAGCCTGGCTGCCAGAAAACTCTTTGACAGCAAGGCCTGTGTACCGTGCAGAGCTATCGAGGAATGGCAGGGACCTGGATGAGATAGCTGGGTGCAGGGAACAGCCCCTCTCCAGGAGGGATTTCATACTAGGCAGTGCAGAGGCCTGTTCCCAGCTGCTATTTCTCTGCAGATGAGGCAGCCAGGCTGGCTACAACCTAAGAGCAAGTCTGGACATCTCTCTGGGCCAGGCTCTTCCCTGCAGACTCACCTATTGACCCTGTCTATGGACTCAGGGTCTGGTGGAGGGATGGAGAAGCAAGCAGAAGGTGCCTCCTGGACCACACCGGTGCTGCTCTGCACCACCCACATCTCTGGGTTGCTGTTGTCCTTCAGTGTGTACTTGTCACCTCTGGCCAGCTGCACCTGGGACAAAGACACAAAACCCAGTGGGACACTCGGCTCTCTGGCACCAGACTGGTTTCTCTCATCACAGAGCCAAGATCTGGAGCAATCTTGCCTCTTCTGAGGGTACTGCCAGTGAAGCCCTCACCTCCCCAGCATCCCAGTCACAAAGGGTGTCCAAGGTGAGGGTCTGAGGTGGATGCATCCGGCGTAGTTTCAGTGGGCTGATGTCTTTACTCCTTCTCTTCAGGTCTGTGATGCTCTTCTCCACCTGCTTCACTGTTTTCTCCTCGTTCTAGACAAAACAGGGAAGGCAGTGGTTGTGACCAGGCTTGGATGCGAAGGAAGGGGAGGGTCACACTGTAGTGGGGATGCTGGGGCCAGTTGCCCACCCCTGTGTGATCACTGCTGAGATGGAGTCAGGAACTTCTCCATTCTTGACCCCTCTATGTCCTTTCTTCCCCTTTTCATCATCAACACTCTCCTGTTTCCCTCTCTCACAGCAGATCTGCCCTTGAAGGCACAGCCTGAGTTAACCTTAAGTGATTCCATTCTGTCATTTCCAGTCTCCTAGAGAAGTTTTTGTTTTCGGGAATGGAACAGAGACCTGCCAAGAGGTGGCTGCATTCCAGTGTCAGAAGGCACCAAGATCCCAGCACCAGAGCAAAATGCATTATTGCATGCATGGGAAGACACCGTGTTGAACACACCCCCTCCCTCTCTCCCAGGCAAGTATTCCTCTCCTATCTGTATCTCACCCCTGAGGTCAGATTTCTTTAATCTCTCCATTGCCCTTGGCTCATGACACTGCTGAGGAGATGGGAGCACCTTTCCCTGCTGTTTGGGTGCCAGCAGCTCACGCTCTCTGCAGGGCCTCTAATCCAAGTGTCTCAGTTAGGACAACACTCCCTGCACTTCTTCACTCTGATGGTGACCTGGGGCCAGGCTGTGTGTCACTGATGAGGACCAGTGCCTTCCCGTGGGGTCACTGCCCCACAGCACGAGCAGCACAGCCCTTTGGGGGCTACAAGGGCTCAGCATCCAGGACACAGTATTGCCATGGGCTTCCCCCTCATCTGGGAATAAGCTGGGATGAACTGTCCTATTAGGTTCAGTAGGGTTATTTGCCCACCTCTTCCCTTTCCCCACTGTTATTTCCTGGGGAGAATGTGACATTTGGTCTGCCCTTAGGTCTGGTGAGGGCCACCAGCCCTGAAGACCTCACCTCCAGCTGAAGCAGCAGGTCTGACACCACCCCAGGGCTGTCTTTGTTAAACTTGCTGTATTTGGTGTCCAGGTCAGAGCTCATCTTCTTCAGGGAGCGGCTCACAGCTTCAGCATCATCCTGGAACTGGAGGTGTGGATAGGGAAACAGTCAGGGATGGGAGGACATTGCTATCTCCAAGTCCTGTTGTGGGTCTCATTTCTCCTGCAGCCTGTCTGGGGCTCACAAGGCCCTACACACCACCCTCAACTGATAACAGTGATGAGCAAACCCTCACTGCCCCTCTTCTCCAAGCCAGCACACCAACACAACAGGGTTGAATTGATGAGGTGGGAGCCATCCTTCCCTGCAGCACTAAAGGACTGGTTTGGAGGGGTTTTTCCCCGACATACCCTCCCATCCTCATCCCTTTGCTGTCCCTCTTCCCAGTTTGCCCACTCAGACCTGACCCTGCTGCCCCATGGCCTGTGCTCTCCTCATTGCTTTTTACCTTCTTGTAGCTCTCCACGTTTTTCAGTTGACTCTCCTGGCAAATGCAGAGGTTCAGGAAATTCTGCCACTCATTCTTCAGGGCTTCCTGGTGAGCCTGTGGTGGGACAGAGCAGGACTCGGTGGGCTCCAGCTGGTCCTACCCCCCCACCACCACCACTGGTCTCCTTTCCTCAGAGGCCCCAGAGATCAGAGCAGGAGTGAAGGCTGCTGAAGAGCAGAGACAAAGCTATGCACAGGTATTGCCTGATGCTGAGCTGAGAAAGGACACTGCTTGACAAGGACCTGGCTCCTACAGAGCAGCCACCATTTCACAAGGGGCCGCAGCTCTGAGTCCACCTCAGCTTCCCACCGTGTCTGTGGGCTTGCAAATGGAGATCTGGGGCTGGTTTAACATGGGAGAGATTGTGCCATGTCATAGCTGGAGCTTCCCAGCAGCAGGAATGTGGCTGCATCAACCACATGTCTGAGCACCAGAGCAGGAGCTGGCCCCAGCACACTAATGTTAGCCATTATCTCCTGGAGGTTTCTGAAGGGGTGAAGACCATGCACTGCCCTCAGCTTCCCCATAGGGCTGGAGCAGGCAGACTGATGGTGTCTGTCTGTGGCGGCGTCGAAGGAAAGAGTAACACAGCAGCTCTGCAGAAGAGGTCTCCTCCAAAGCACTTTCTTGCTGTCAATGCAGAGGCACTCATTCTCTTACAGGGCTTGGGAGGACCCCTTTCCTTACCTGGATAGGTTTGACAGCCGGGTGCTTTAGCTCAATCATCCTGTCCCCATCGTCCTGCAGATTGTTCACAAACTCCTCCTGGCTGAGCAGCTCCTTGGACTTGAAATCCTGAGGGGGAAAAGAAATTCCATGACCATGGGAGCATGCAGGGAGCACAGAGCGGTCTCCTGGGACATCAAAGCACAGATCTGGTTTGGTTTTAAAGAAAGAAGAGGCTAAGCAAGGCTACAACAAATTACACACGCTTGGGCCTCAGAGAGCATCAGGGCATTCATCCAGAGAGCATTTTCCTAAGCAATTATCCCTCCCCTTTTTCCAGGTCCAAGCGTATAGCTGTCACTGGGTGCTGTATTTGGACGCAGAGGCTGACATGATGCTGGGCCTTTCCCTCACCAACAGCTCTCTAATGTGTGATCCCACACGCCAGCTCAGGGGACACTCAGAGTGGCTCATCCTTAACTCCAGCGTGGACCCAGAGCATCTCTTCCACCTCTGTTTCTGTGCCTGGGAAAGCACCGGGCTCAGAGCTGCTGGTGGATATCCAGGGGGTTGGGATCCAATCTCAGATGCTGGGCTTGGCCAGTCCCCAGCAGCCAGGACACGCTGCCAGCCCCCAGGAGCCCACCTCGTATTCCCGACGCACGCTCTGGACGTCCATCATTTGGTCACTCCAGTCCTGCTTCAGGATCCTGGTCTGCTGGTCCGTCAGGTAGCCCAGCTCCTTGGTGCAGCCCTGGAGGTGGTGGTAGAGGCTGCCCAGGCTCTGCCCTCGCCAGATGGAGGCTTTCTGCCCATGTACACAGGGGAGAGACAGCGTTGGTGCTCAGGCTGAGGAGCCGCTTCCCCTCCTCCTCCCCAGGATCCCACTCTCAGTGCACATCCACTGGGAGATTCCCAGAGCCCTTGGTGAGACATCTCTGCCACTGCTTGCTCTTATCTGATGGGGCTGCCAAGCCCTTTTCCCTCCTTCTCAGACAGGCTGTGTTTGTCTAACCAGAATCTCAGGTGTGGGCTGGTGCCTGGGGCAGGCTGAGGGCTGGCCCCGCTCTGCTCTATTTCTCACCAATGCCATTCTTCAGCATCAATCTTTCCAGGCCCAGCTGGCTAAACCCAGGACCTTCTTCCCAACCACCTCCTTTGTTCTGGCTCCTCATTTCCTCTCTGGAGCCCTTGTCAGGGATCACTGCAAGCCTCAACATTTGCAATCCTGATTTGGAGCAGTGTGGGCTGGGACAGGGTTTCCTGCTGCTGCACCTGTAACCCTGCGCTCATGGACACACAGGCAACTCCAGGCCAGCAATCCATGAGGAGGAGACACACAGATCTCACCAACAGCACTGCCCTGAGGGCAGCGAGTGTGCTCTCAGTTTACACTCCAGGTGGGGAGGGAACAGGGCAACAAGACGAGGGACACAACCAGAGGTAGCTCCTGCCCTGAGCCGGGCATTCCCTGTCCATCGGGGATGGTGTTTCTCTGCTGTGTGACCCCATCATGTATCCAGAAAGCCACTGGAAGCTTACCAGCAAGTCCTTGTACTGGCTTTTTAAATCTGCCACATCCTGGGTTACAACAGGGCCAAGATCAAGGGGAAAAGAAAAGAGAAAAAAGCTGTTACCAAAACACATGGTAGATGCTGATGAGCTGATTTATGGAAAGTGCTTTAGAAGCCATTCAGGAACCACCGCCCTGGCCCCTGCATGGCTTGGGCTGTCCAAGCTCAAGTCTCCCCATGCCCTCTGCGGAACAGGGATGGACATTCCCCATGCAGAGGAGCAGAGCCTGCAGGATCCCAAGCAAAGCCAACAGGAACAGGGAGGGGATGGAGGGCACCTTACCCCGGAACGGAGGTTCTTGATCTGGAGGCCATAGGCTTCAATCTCCTTCTGGAGGATGTTGTGCTCAGCTATTTGCTTCTCCAGCTCTGACATGCCTGGGCCGTACTGTCCTGCGCTGACTTGTTTCTGTGCAAAAGGAGTTGAGGCAGGGATTAAAGCAGGAGATTTTGTTTCAGGGAAAAGCCCCAGTGAGTGCTGGCAGGGAATGAAAAGATCTGGGATTTGACAGCAGTCCAGGAGGAAGGGAAGGGATCTGGTTTACTGTGATTGTTGTAGGTTGCCATTTCCCCAGCCATATGCAGAGCAAAGATTACCAGGACATATAACCCTGGTGAACAAACCTAAGCTGAGTCAGCCAGCCTGTGGTGGCTGCATTGGAGTTACCATCCAGCTTTCAAGGGAATCCAAGTTGATTCCAAACTGGGCACTCCACATACCTGAGACTGCAGCATGAAACCCTAGGGTGTAGGGCTGTAAAGTTCTTGAAGACATCACCTTCTCTATCCTTTCATCCCACATAAGGGCACCTCTATCTGGTCCCCTTCCAGCAGCTCTTAATATGAAGGGGTCAATAAAGAAGATGCTCCAGAGGGTTTCAAGAGGTAAGAAGAGAATCCTTCTCCTGCCCAGAGCAGTTGAGTTACTTCCACCACCCCAAACATCCCAGCATGATGCTGAGCACATGATGGCTTGCAGAGCCCTACAGGCAATAGCAGACATTATCTGGCCTTGCAGGATTTGGGAGATGCATCTAAAACCAGCAGCTGTTACCATCTTTTGGTCCAGGATCTTGGCCCAATCTACCCTGGGCCCCATGTCAGGGATGTTCAGTTGTTCATAGAGGGCCCGGTACTCTGCACAGAGCTGTGTCACACGGTCATGGAGCTGCTGGATGCTGCCAAGAGAAAAGGAACACGTCTCAGGGTCAGTTTGGAAAGGGGAGAACCAAAGTGGGGTTTATGGAGCCCAAATTTCACTCGTAAGACCCTTTGCTGTCCCTTTGTGACACGGGGCTCCATCAGCAGTGGAGGCTCTTGTCCCGGTGCTCTCCATCTCCAGGGGTGTCTCAGAAATCACCACCCAGGAGAAAGGGAGATCAGGGCTGTCCCTTCCCTCCTGCCTTCCACCTAGAGGGGCTGGAGAGAGAAGGGGAGCAAAGCACCAAAGCCAACTGAAGCCCTTCTCCCATTCCAACCACCGCCTCTGTGCTCGCCTGAACAAAGGGCATTCATTTTAGGAAAGGATTTGCTCTGCATTTTTTGGGTACCTTTCACAAGAGCTCCCAAATAAGAGTGGGCAGTGTTGGGTCATCACTTTGGAAGCCACGCTACACCCCCCTCTCCTTACAATATATTGGCAAAATCCCCGACTTTAAGGATAAAGTCTATGGGAGGAAGGGTGAAACTCAACCTCTCACAGCAATGACTGGAGCTCAGTCTAGGTCTTAGCGGGGTTCCCAATGGCTTGATGCCCCCATCACACCAGTCCTCCCCACTTGTACTCACTCCTTCTCTATCTCAGTAGCCTGAGGGTGTTTCAGCCGCTTGGCACGGTCCACATCCAGGAAGAGGTCCTTCAGCAGGGTCTCTGCTTCCTTCAGATTCCTGGCATTCTCTGGCTGGAACTCAAAAGCCTTGCTCTTCTGGTGATTGCTGGCATCCTGGAGACCAGGGAAGACAGGAAAAAGCCTGGCTGGACCACGCAGACCTCACAACATTCCCTTGGTCAAGGCACAGGCCCTGGATGCTCAACGCACTGACCCCAGAGGAACCCCACAGAGATGAAAGGGTGCAGCCAAGCTGTCTGCTTCAGCACCTCTTCCACCCAGGGCCCAGTGTGGGTCAGGCTGGCTGCCTGCCTCTGGGGGTGCTGGGAGGCACAGGGCTGTGCTGCTGCAGGTGAGACAGCCCTGGCTGTGGGAAGCATGAGGCACCAAGCAGAAAGCACAGAGCCTGGAATTTGGGAGGCCCTGGTATGCAGCCCCAGGGGCTGGGAGGCTCTGCAGGGTGCTCTGTTCCTCCCCAGCCTCGAGTCAGCCCCCAAACCTGCACCAGCAAGCTGATGCACACAGAGCAGACACCTGACCTGCCGTCCTAGACACTGCAAAGCCTTTCCCTTTCGCATCCCCCTCCGCAGAGCTCACCTGCCGGAGCCTGGACTGGGTCTCCAGGATGTCCCTCTCCACTTGGTCAGCATTGGTCTGCATGCGGGAGATGAGCACGGCCAGCTCATTTGTGGAGGACCTGAGAGAGGGAGCAGCAAAGCAATGGATGGGTGACAGCAATTCTCACCCTCTTCATCACCGCCAAGGACCTGACGCGGGGATGGTCCTTCACATCTCCCTGTGCCTTCCTGGTCTCCAAAGAAAGAGTCTACGCATGGCCAAGGGGTGGGTGGGTGGTGGATGCCTGGCTGCTGCCTTCAACCAAGTGAACGTACAAGGTGGTGTGTTCAGAGCAAGCAGATGGTGGCCTTTTGTGCACCACGCAGCTCATGGGCACAGCTCCTCACTGCAGGACACTGCAGGTGCTCCAAAGTTTGAGTGGATTCAAAAAGCAGTGAGGGGGGAAGAGAAAAGGAATCTGCTGTAGGGCTCCCAAATACACCAACACCACATCTGGGTGAGGAAGACCTGAAGCCACAGACAGCTGGAGGCCAGGAGAGCACCCTGCAGAGGCAGCACAACATGCTTGCCCTGTTTGGAGGCACTTCCCTGCGTGCCTGCCCTTGGCTGCTGGCAGAGGTGGGCCTGAGCCAGAGCTGCCTTCCTGCGGCCTTGTTTCATGCTCAGTGCCCCATGGTTCAGCTCATTGAGATGATGGAGAGCCCAGTGCCACCCCAGGACTGGGTTGCAGTGGACAAGGACTCGTGACACAGACAAGAAGCCCCTCTGGGCACTGTGTAGCTGCTGCAGTCGTGCTGCTTTCAGGGCCTGGGGACAAATTGCCCAAGCCCAGAACACAGAACCAGCGAACATTCACTGAAGGTCCCCATCAGACCATTCCCTGTTGTCTGTCACCTCAGTGCCACCACACAACCGATGGGCACCGAGAGCTCTGCTGGACCCAGAGACCGCAGGGAAGCAGGGGATGGTTCCCAAAGCTCCCTGCAGACAAGCCTTGGTGCCACCTTTGTCCTAATGTCCCCCTGAGGACAGTGCCCTCCAGGCTGGGAGAGCGCAGCACAGCCAGGATGTGGGGCCAGAAGCATCATCCAGGGATAGGCCCTTGGAAAACTGCCCATGGGACAAAGTTCAGCAGGGGCTCAGCTCGGCTCCTGCTGACTCCGGGCTCTGAGACCACAAGGAAAGAGTTTGAGCAGCAGCAATGGGGCACTGGCAAGGGGCCAGCTGAAGGGGGGAGCACTTCTCCAGGGCTGGTTGGTACCTCTTCGGTGGAGGAGGAAGGTGCTGGGCTGCAGCAGAGCCACCCACATCTGCCCTCCAGCCGCGTGGTTTCCTTCCTAGCCCCTGAACCCAGCAGAGGACAGAGGAAAGCAATGCCCTTAACGGCTCTGTCATTGCTGCAGCTCCTCATCACTGCTCCAGCTATGCCCCAGCTCATACCAAAGGCTAGAGCAGTTGCTGGGATGTTCATTTATTACAGCCCCAAGTGACTGCAAAGTGCCAGTGAGTGTTACAGTCACCCCAAGCCAAGCACTTGGATGCCACAGTCAGAGCTTGTGCTTCAAGTCAGCTCAGCCCATGCTGACCACAGCTGAGCCTGTGTAACTCCGGATGAGCAGCACTCCTGTCATAGAATCATAGAATAGTCAGGGTTGGAAAGGACCTTAAGATCATCCAGGTCCAACCCCCCTGCCATAGGCAGGGACACCTCACACTAAACCATGCCATCTAACCTAGCCTTGAATACCACCAGGGATGGAGCACTCACAACCTCCCTGGCCAACCCATTCCAGTGCCTCAGCACCCTCACAGGAAAGAATTTCTTCCTTATACCCAATCTAAACCTCCCCTGTTTCAGTTTGAACCAGTTACCCCTTGTCCTGTCACTACAGTCCCTAATGAAGAATCCCTCCCCACCAGCCCTATAGGCCCCCTTCAGATACTGGAAGCTGCTCTGAGGTCTCCACGCAGCCTTCTCTTCTCCAGGCTGAACAGACCCAACTTTCCCAGCCTGTCTTCATATGGGAGATGCTCCAGTCCCCTGATCATCCTCGTGGCCTCCTCTGGACTTGTTCCAACAGCTCCATGTCCTTTTTATGTTGAGGACACCAGAACTGCACACAATGCTCCAGGTGAGGTCTACAGCTCCTCCCTTGGCTTGGATTTCCAAGGGGGAGGCATGGGCCTGCAGCACAGCAGCTCTCAGCTCCCTCTGGGTTTGGGTTGGCAGCGTCTCCTGGCCATACCTCAGCTTCCCTGCCTGCAAAATGCATGTCAGCAAAGAGCAGGAGGGACTGCTGCCCTCTTCTATGGGGTTTCATTCTGAGGATCACAGAGTCAAAGAGCCCAGGCAGAGCATTCATCATCACCATCACCAAAACATCACTGTCTGCTGCAATCTGTCCTTTATACCCCATTAAACATCCCCTCTGTGCGCCAGGGATGCCTGTCCCGGGGTCAGCTGCAGTGCCTGAGGAGGTGAGCAGCAGCCCCAAGCCCCAGCACCACAGGGGCGGATGGAAGCAGCACGGAGCCAGGGCTGGCTCGCTGTGAGCCCGAGCATGCAGCAGGCTGGGAGCTCCGGAGGTGCCCGCTCCCCAGCAGGTTACACAATCTCCCACTCATCCCCGACACGCCTGGAATGAGGTGGTGTCCCATGAGCAAATACTTGAGCACCACCCAAGTTTCCTGCTCGGGCTCCCTGTGCAGGGAGGAGGGAGTGAGTCACATCCCAGGGGATGGACGCCTGTCCCGATGCGCAGGGCGAGCATCATCCGCCCGAGAGGGCTGCTGAGCTCAGCTCCTGCCTGGGAAGAGCAGGAATGGGGTGTCCAGTCTGAGCCCTGCTGTGATGTGACTGTGGACATCCCTGCAAGTGTTCACACCCTGTGGAGATGAGGCCCTCAGTGCCATGGGTTAGTAGTGGCCTTGGCAGGGCTGGGAATGGTTGGGCTTGATGAGCTTAAAGGGTTTTTCCAACCTGGCTGATCCTCTGATTCTAAGAGGGGAGAAGTGAGCATCCATTCTTCTCAGGGACAGTGGAGTGCCAATAGATTCCTGCTTATTTCTGGTAGCACCTCCTTCCTGGCTGAAGGAAACACTGGGACACCCCCTCCCTTGGTTCATAAGGCTGGACACACGAATCAGCTTTGTTTAGGCCAAGCCACAACAAAACTATGGACTGAGAAGACCTCAGCAACCTCTCAGTCACAAGGACTCAGTCTTGCCCATCCCACTTGCACTGCGTTCACACAGGGCACCTGACGTTAGGAACAAGGATGCTGTAGCAAACAGCCCAATCTTCAGGGAAGAAGTGATGCAGCCTCAGGAGCAGAAGGGTCTCCCCTGTGTGTCCTGGATTGGAGAGCCAGGTCCCCTTAATGGCCAAGGAAGGAAGCCTGGCAGAGGAGGACACCAAGGCCCCACATCCAGCAGCCAGGCTGGAAGCATCTCCCCAGCCCTATGAGCACCTGAACCACTTCAGAGTCTACAGAAGAGCAGTCTGGATGCTTGAGGACACCGGAGCCAGGTGAGGGATGTCTCCTGGGAGGAGAGAGGTGTCTGCACGCTGCCCTGGGGGCCAGAGTAAGGCCTGAAGCCATCTCAGCTGAGCCTCCCACTCTCACATTGCTCCACGGTCAAGGTGAGAGCAACACTGAGGAACCCACTTGGTCCAGGCACGCTTAGAGAAGTGCCCCAACCACCACAGACCCTCTCACCCCATCCATGGACCATGGTAAAAGGAACGTGAGCATCTCCTGTCCATGCCAACACCCACCCGCCCAGCCTGCAGTGACACAGACACATCTCTGTCCTTCCTCGGGGCTCTCCCTCCTGCTCCTGGCCAGAAGCCCTCACTCGATGACCTGAGCACAGCTGGGCCCCACGTTTCAGGGTGGCCACGCTGACACTTGGGCTGCACGGAGGCTTCGGGCGGGATACGAGGAGCCACGAGCTCACCTGTGCTCACACTGGGCATCCCTCAGCCTCCTGGGGCTCAGGTCCTGCCCCACACAGTGCGAGCCTGCATCCACAGCCCCAGCATGGCTGAGATGGATGAGGGCAAGGCTCAATCAGCTCCTCCTGCTCCTCCTCCTCCAGAGCCAGGCCAGGCCTCCTCCCTAGGGCTAGCTCGTGCCTGCAAGAGGCAGAGCACAGTTATCATCATTATTAATTGGTTCATTCCTCACACCACTTTCTGCTCCTGGAGCATCCAACCGCACAGCAGGGGCAGTGTCCTAGCAGGGGCAGGCCTGTCCCCTGCTCTGGGTCACTCCTGCCAGAGTATGCATGGGCAGGACCACAGCACCCACCGCCTTCAGTCCCTGACCCCCTCTGTCCCTGGGCTTTGCTTTACAGCCACGAGGCAGAGCGCAACGCTGGGTCTGTTTTCCCCAGCACACAGAAGTCCTCACACATCTTCCAGCCCAAGCAGCAATCCCAAAATGATAAAACCAGCCCATGGCTTTCCATCTACCTCCAAAACCACCCACTGCTGGTGTCGAGATCACACCCGGGCAGCCAGTCCAGCCAGATCTGATTCAATTCCACCTTCTCATGAGGTTTTCCTTTCAGCCCTGCATTGTGCTTCCTCCAGCACACAGTGAGGATGCTCCCTAGGGACAAACCCATGCCTGCCACCACCTCCCTGGGGTCCATCCACCAAGGAGAGACAGCAAAGGGCTGGGATGCTCAACACCATGGTCCCAAGGACCCAGACAAGGAACCTCTCTGGGGACCTGTGCCAGCAGCAGGACCATGAATTGTGCACTCCTGGAAGCAGAGAACCCGAATCACTGCTGAGGTTGTGGCCTTGGGGCCACTGGGAGCAGCAATGGCCACCAACATTTTCTTGGGGCCACCTGCAGAGCATGTGCTGGCTGCTGCTCCTCAGCCAAGCATTCACCTCCGTTCTCTCAGCAAACACTGGTGCTGACCAAGCCCCAGGCCATGGCCAGGAGAATCAGCCTTTGTCTGATGGCTGGTGCCTCCTCAAACAAGCACAACTAGCTCAGTAATTGCAGTGCTTCTGGCTCCAGGCTCCATCCCGCACAGGGCAGAGGTGCGAGGTCCCACCAGGATGCAGCTCCTGTTATCCTGAGAGGATCATGCTGGGGAAGAACCTGGCTCAAACCCACAGGGGCTGCAGTGAGGCTGTCCCAGGACCTGTGAAATCCCCATCCCAGGTTTGGAACCCAGACTGAAGGGGGTGGATTGCATCAGCAAGACTAAAACCCAAGGCTGACGCAGCTCCAGGGCTCCTGGGCAGAGGTCTCACTGCAGCCAGGCCCCAGCAGAGGTTTGGTGTTCAGAGAGCCCCAGAGCTCTCTTTGAGATGAGTTTGTAAGTGCTCAGCCCCACTGAGGCAGAAGCTTCCCTATGGCAGGGCTCCAGCTCCCAACATCTACATGGGGAGGCCTCAGTCCCTGTGTGGGCCCCTGCCCAGCAGCACAGAGCCTCCACCCTCCTGTTTGCTGTCTGCTCACAGGGTTTGGCCCCCATAAACAGCGCAGTTGGGTGCCAGCACCGTGTTGTGTCCATCCAGGAGTCTGCCTGCTCAGGCACCATCCTGGGCTGCTGCTGACCCCATGAGATGGGGCCAGAACCCTCTTCTCCCTGCAGGTGCCCCCTCCTCAGAACAGCCCCAGGGATTCCCACAGAATCGGTCCATGAGTGTATGAGACGTGGAACTGCTGAGGAAGCTGGCAAATAGCCCTGAGTTAGCAACTGCTGAAGGGAGGGATGAGGCCTCTCCCTGCAGGAGCACCCCTCCCACAGGACACCCTGCTCCAAGGGAAGCATCCTGGTCCCCTCACACAAAGCTTAGGGAATCTCTTCAGAGGGGACAGCGCTGTCACAACCTTTCGGTGCCACCTCAGCTCTCTGACCTGCGGAGACCCAGCCTGTCACCAGGATGGATTAGAGCAGTCACCGGCAAACCCACTCCTCACCCGTCTTCACCACAGCAGCACCGAATTGAGCATCCTTCTTCACAGACCCCAGGTCCCAGGACCGCATCGCATCAACCTCACACAGCCAGTGAGTCCCGAGAGCTCAACTCCAGGCTGGTATCTGCTTCACCATCAAGCAGACCTCGCTCCACCCAAGCAAAAAGGCTGTTTGGATTCTCCCTACCTCCTTCCTACCCACCCAAAAGGGGCTTTGCAGCACTGCCCATCCCAGAGACCGCACAGGTTCTTCTGGTCTAGAGCACAAATCCCACCAAAGACAAAGGCAAGAGCTGGGGCCGCACGTTTCGCCATCACCTCCGAGCGAACCCCAACTTCCCAGCTGCTCCACAAAGAAGGATGGTTCCGGTTCGTTGGGCTGGCCCAGCACACACCGAGCGCTCTTCCCTCATCCTCCCGCAGGGTCCCAGCACAGCCCAGGGCGAGGAGAGGACCCACACTTACTTGCTTGGCTTGCCAGGGGAAGCTCTGCTGGGGGAGCCCCTGCTCGGGGAGCCTTTGCCCACCCCCTTGAACATATCGGCCACGTCCCCGCCGCTCTCTGCGGGGTCGCGGTGAGCGCTGGCTCCGTGCTCGCTGTCGGGATGGGAAGGACGGGACCCGGCCGGGGCGGGCGGGAGCCGCTAAAGAGCAGTTCCGGAGGCTCCTCCCCGAGCGCAGGTGAGCGATGGAGGCTCCGGAGCAGGCACCCGGAGAACCAGTTTGGGGGGGGGGGGGAGGGAGGGGGCTTGGACCGGCC
>NDXB01005083.1:70534-86512 GCA_002631895.1 Agapornis roseicollis
CCCAGCAGCTGAGCCAGGGGCTGACCCCCCCCCCCCCCCAGTGCACTTCAATCAGACACAACCCTCCTGCAAAGCTCCATTTCTGAGCTGCTCTTGCCTGGTTCAGTGGGGAGCTCTGTGGCACAGGGACCAGAGCAGGATGAATCCATCAGCCACAACTAATTCTGTGCTGCCAGACTTGGCCTGCCCCGACTTAATTTGATGCTCTGAGAAAATGAGATGTTCTTCCACTAGTGTGGAAAAAGGCCAGCACTGAAGGGAATTCAGAGGCTTTGATGCAGCTCTTTAGTCATTCGGGCACCGCAGCCACAGCATCACTGCCTGCACTGACCACAGGCTGGGCTGAGAGTCACTAATCCTCCTCACAGCGTGTGAGCCTCGGGCAAGCTGCTGTGTCTGCTCCATGCACAGGCACCACGGATCCAACAGGAAGGCTGTTTCCAGAGCAGGAATCGTAACTTCAATAACCCCAGCACTGCAGGAGTCTGCCCAAGATCACGCTAGGGCAGTGCTGTAAGTACATGCCAGGGCCTGGGTCTGAACGTGGTGGCACCTGGAGAACATGAAAGCCGTGCACAAGGCCATGTGCACACAACACAGAACCCTTTGGAAGTGGTGTTAAACCCCCTCCCCTCTGAGACATCACTGCTCTTTGGGCCAGAGGTGGGAAGGTTTCCAGCCCCGGTTGACACAGAAGGGCTGGGGATGCAGGGGAGCGGTGCTGCAGCCGCCTCCCTCCCATGCCAGCCCTGGCACAAAGGGATTGGCACTTGGGCTCAGCTCTCACCCAAGCACTGTAATCCAGGGCTCAGCACAGAGCAGGGCATTAATTGCTCCCTGGCACAAAGCAAATCCCAGTGCAAACAATACCACGAGAGTGAGGACACTCCAGGTTATTCGGGCTGGAAGCTCTGGAGCAGGGAGTCCCCGGCTTTGTGCCCACCCAAATCCCAGCAGGATTCACTTCCTCAGGGTGGGATTTCTGGAGCAACAGCAGCAGCTATGGGATCAGCCGTTCAGTTCAGGTGATGCAGGAGGACAGCCAGGGCCCGGCCGCTCCTCAGGCACAAAGCAGCACACCCAGGCCCATGAGACCTCACCCAAGGGAGAGGGTCAGGGAGTGGCTGCATTGCACAAACCTGTTCACCCTCGGCAGGGTTTGGGTGAGCCCAGCACCAACCTTTGGTGCAGGTGTGTCCACAGCAACCCCTCCTTGTGCCGGGCCACAGGGAGAGGGACTCGAGCTGTGACCCTGGTTTCCGAGCTGGGATGGGGAAGGTGCAGCCCCAGGGATGCTCAGAGCACACAGGCTGCTCCAGCCCACCTCTGCTCAGCGGCTTTCAGGATCCTTGTCAGCTTTATATGCGTTATATCCTTCCTCTTGGAGCTTCCTGTTGTACACTAGGGCACCCACCATGCACCTTTCCCTCCTTCCCAGATCAGACAGGGCTGCTCTTTGGCTGCAAATCAACTTGCAGATGCTTGAAGAACAAACTAAGGGGCTGCAGGAAACCTGGAGAGGGGCTTTGGGCAAGGGCCTGTAGGGACAGGCCAAGGGCAATGGCTTGAACCTGCCAGAACAGGGGAGACTGAGCCTCTTCCCTGTGAGGGTGCTGAGGTGCTGCACAGGGTGCCCAGGGAAGCTGTGGCTGCCGCATCCCTGGCAGTGCTCAAGGCCAGGTTGGAGCAAGCTGCTCCAGTGGAAGGGGTCCCTGCCCATGGCAGGGGTTGGAGCTGGAGGAGCTTTAGGGTCCCTTCAACCCAAACCAGGCTGGCAGTCTCTGACAAGAGCTGTGCAGGAGCACAGACATCCCTCAGCAGACACATGCTGTCCCAGGAGCTCACTCTACCCACTGCAACTGGAGCTGCACAAGGACTCCCCACATCTGAATCCCAGGAGCTGCAGCCCCTCACCTCCAGCACCCACCGGGGATGTGTCTGCCTGAGGCAGCCTGAAGCACGGATGGTTGTCTCCACTAACACAATACCTTCAGTTTAAAACACCCCAATTCCTTGGCTTAAAGGAGGCAGAGACTGTTATCCCAAAGCTCTCAGGCCAGACTGTTACTGTCCTACAGGTCACCTCTCCTTCCTCTCTTGAAACTGCCCGGTCATGTCCCATTACTCCCTCCAGACCCATTGCCACTGGACCCGTCAGAGCGCAAGACCAGAGTGAACACTGCCCTGTCACTGATGGTGTAGCCGTGGGCCACAAGGTACATCTCACTGCTGTTTTAACTGATGCAATGGGACCAGGCTTAGCCTGTA
The DNA here is from genome assembly GCA_002631895.1 of Agapornis roseicollis. Classification (NCBI taxonomy): domain Eukaryota; kingdom Metazoa; phylum Chordata; class Aves; order Psittaciformes; family Psittacidae; genus Agapornis; species Agapornis roseicollis. The sequence continues at coordinate 72,803 of NDXB01005083.1, forward strand.
ATTAACATTCCAGTGCTAAACTCAAAGATACTCCATAGGAAAATCTGATGGAAAGCAATAATCCCAACAGGAAGCTCCAGCACAATGGTCTGAGGGCAATCATGAGGCCTACCTGCCAACTCACTCATAGCAAGAGAGCAAACACTTTACAGCAAACTGCAGCCTGATGAAAGACCAGAGCAATAAGGAAGCAGGTTTCCACCACCATAACCCAGTGCTCTACATCCTGCTCCAGGGGTTCCAGGCACACCAGTACCCGGCACTCCAGGGAATCAGTTTGGATGTGCCATGACACTCCACTTCTCTGCATTGTTCCCTTCCAACTGCTGCTGTCCAAGCCTCACCTTTGCCATTCCCTGCTCCTCTGCAGGGTTAAATGCCACACTGAGCTTTGGAGTCTGGTTTTCACCACTCAGGTGACCCCAATAGCATCATTTTCCTCTTTGACATTTTCCTGATGCCTCACCACTGCCTTCCCCATTATTTAAGGCACATGAGAGCTCCCAAATCCCACTCTACTTTTTGTTAATTGCTATTTAACATCACATCAAACCAAATAAGCCAAGTTACCTCAGTGGTGGATGTCCTTATCTGAGCCCTCAGGCGCGGGATCCTCCTCCAGATCTAAGTGGCCATTCTCCAGTGGTTATGTAGCCTCAGGCTGCTGGTTTGACCTTGATCTTCCGAATGCTTCAGAGGCAAAGGGTGCTTGGTGTTCCCAGTGCTCCACACCAACTGCACGCCTCAGAGCTCCACAATAAAATTCCATTGTTTCGTTTCTTCTCTGTGCCCAGCTAATCCATTAGATCTGTCAAAAGATGCTGGACACAGAGGCCAGCTGCTCTCAGCCTTCTGGAACTCACCTATTAGGAAGTGGCTGCAGTACAAGTTTCCCTGGAATCAGGCCAGGCACTATGTACATTTGTGATAGAAAAGTAGGAGTTTGGTTTGCAAACCAAACTGGGGAACAGCTCTCAAACTGGACCTGCGATGGACAAGCTGAAAAGGAGAGAGCAGCTCAGATTCAGGCTCTGCTGGTTACTCCATGACCCTTCCTTGTCTAGAAGGAAACAGGCTTTACAGGGAAGAGAGATCTGCCACTCAAAACCAGGCTTTCTAGACACTGGCATCTGATGAGGACTCAGGCTTCTAAGTTTCTTTCAGCTCTATGCTCTCCCTTTCTCTTGTAACCCCCCTCCTGCAGCATCCAGAGGAAAATGGAATTGGCTGCAATACCAGAGATTTCCATTCTGCTTCCAAATCAAACACAAACAAGAAGTTCCTCCTCCTTCCCTCACCTCTGAGCAGAGTCCTATTGAAAGCTGCTCTGTACTTTGAGAACTCATAAATCACTTCAGCTTGGAACAAAGCAGCAAATGTTCAGACTAAAATAATGGGAATTGTTCATTCCCCCCCATTCATCTGCCATACACCTTGCATGGAAAATTCCCATTCCAACAGCATTCCCATCATTTAGGAACAGTTCTGCTTTGCAACCTTATGAACTCCAGTGCCTAAAACACCACAAAGACAACTGGTGCAGAGGAGTACAGCAGCTACAACAAACTGCTTCTTCCCCTCCCAGCTGCAGAGCAAGTGAAAACCCAACCACTGCTGGTGGAAAGTTCCATATTCTTTATTCAGGAACAGTTCTGCCCATGTGTTGTGGGGTTTTTCCCCATTTCATTGATCACAATCATGGAATTACCCATTGTGAAAGTGCCTTTCACCAGAGTACCCAGGTGCTTTATAAAAAAGCTGTGTGGCACAACAGAGAAGATCCATCACTCAAAAACCTTCCCGTCTCTTGTTGCCAGTTCCTCATTTCAGGTGTACTTTTCCTGCCTGAGGATGAGGGGAAAAAGCAACAACAGACTCCAGAAAAAGGTCTTCTTGTTTTCAGGCAAGGTTTGGATCAGAGACAAAATGAACACTGAGAGACCCAAGTTCCCATGAAGAGCAAGTAGCAACTTCTAAAGCCACCCATCAGCTGGTTTCCCAGGAAAAGCCTTGCAGGAATAGGTTCTATTTGGGGGGGGTTAACAAAATGTGTATCAAATAAAGGAGGATTCTTTTGGCTCAGAGTACAAATTTAGGTTATACTCCATCAAAACTGGGGTAACCATTAACATTTGTAAGGTATTTGCCATCCTTACCCATAAGGAAGCTCTATTTTGTCATTTGTTTGATTAACAGAGACTTCAGGGAGCCAAAAAGAAGTTATCCCTTTGTCTACTGTTTCTTGTCATGTAGTTCTGCTCCTACTTTTGCCTCTGGTTCCCCATCGTACCCCAATTTCTAGACCAAAATACCAATTTATAGAGTCAAATAATGGGGCAGAGGGAGGAATCAAACTGTACCTATGCCCTGGTCCATGGTAAGTAGATGTGCACTGGCCCTGACCAGTCACAAAGCAAGCTCCAGCTCCTCCAAGTTGGATGGAATTTCTCTGTGCTTCAGATTATTTTCAGCTATTGATAGTGTACATGTAAGAGATTGTTGTCTTTAATACACTGGGAGAGAATGTAAGTGCACAGACACAGACACAGAACACAGGGAAGACGATGGTAAAACTTCCCTTTGTTGGTTTCAGTTGCAGACATTTGTGTCCTCAGAACCTGTTGGAGCTTTTCCTTCAATACAGGATAAAACCTCTGTTCCTCAGGGGGTCCTGGTTAACTTTTGAACCCAAAGATGCCCTTTATATATCCAGTGAGGCCACTCTTGGCTTTCTGCTCCACTTTGTCCTCCAAAGGTGGGAAAGCAACGTGATTAAGGGCCAGGTCGAAGAACAAGGGTTTGCATGGAATGGGCTGGAAGCCTGGAGGGAAGTGCACGAGGCTAACTTGCTTGCTGACAAGAGAAGGATCCAGACAGAAAGTCTCAAACCGTTCTGAGAGAGGCTGAAAGAGACCAGTGCAGAAAACCAAATCACACACATGTCAAACCAAAGGGTCAAACAAGCAAAGGGGTAAAGCAGGGACTAAGACAACAGAAGCGGAAGTTCCTTTAGGTCCTTGAAAATGATGCAAAGCCCTGTCAAAACATCCCTACAGGATCTCTGGAAAACCTTCCCATGCACAGGGTAAAGCTAAATAAAACCAAAAGATGCCACACTAGAAGCTGCAAGCAGCTGCCTGGCTCCTATCCAAGGAACCCACTGTGTCACCCACCTGCAGGGCTTGCAGAAGGAAAACAAGTCTAATAAAGTCCTTTAAATACACTGGTCATGACCAAACGCCCATCAGCAGAAAGTTGCTCCAATTGTGAGAGACACTCAGGTTAACAGCTTAAAGTGATGCTCATTAAGGACCCTACTGGAATTTGCCTGAGCTCTCAGCTCTTACCTTGCCATCCTTGACCTGTGATGGAGACTCAGCCTCATGAGTATCATTTGCATCTGGAAGATTGAAGAAAAAGTGGTAAGAGGGTAGAACTTGGCTTAAAATAAGCCTGTCCCAGCTGTCCCCCGAGCTTAGCCATGAGCTTTACTTTCTGGGATACACAAGACAGCACTTTCACTAGAATCAACTCGCTTTCTACACTAAGAGGATCCACAGCCAGCTCAGCTCTCCAGTGATGGAAAGCTGCTCCTCCACATTGTGCGAGAAGCTCCTGAAAGCACAGATTTTGAGTTAAGCACAGAGCAGGACATGATGAAAACACCCTAGTGGGGTCTGTTAAAGTAACATTTAGGCAATAAAAGACAAGACAATCTATTACTTACGTTGGTTGTCCATCAGCAGGCACAGCAAAAACAACAGCCCAAGAATCACACAGGTCACCCATTCCCCAAAGTTCTGTTAACCTGGTCAGCACTGGCACAGAACATCACTGCTCTCCCCTTTCACAGCAGTTCTCCCAGCTGGGTAGAACTGGGATGAGTAAGGCCAACTTCATAAAATCCCAGACTGGTTTGTACTGGAAGAGACCTTAAAGCTCATGCAGTTTCAACCCTTTGACAACAGCAGGGACACCTTCCACTGGAGCAGGTTGCTCCAAGCCCCATCCAACCTGGCCTTGCTTGTAGCCTAAAAATCAAACCCTAAACAGAGTGTTCTGTGGTTACCAATCAGGGGCACATCCTCAAGAAGTGTTTTCATATCTCTGGGCAGGGAGCAAGACGCCAAATGTCTGGTCACTGCCTCTCTAGCTGCACTACACAATGCTAGAAGAACCTAGAACTGGGAGGGTGAAAAAACATCTCCCAGGGTCTACACAGATCAGAGTGAAGAGGAAAAACATTTGGAACTTCAGAGATGAAATAAGAGGAATGAAGAGATGCTCAAGCTCCAGTATAATTGTGCAACTCACCCAGGATAGCTGATGCTTGCAAGGAGTACTTTTCAGCATTGACTTGAGTGATCAGATCCTGAACATCAGGCAGCTCCTAGATTATTAAAGAAAATTATTAGAGGGCCTGAAAGACACCTGGTTAAGAGTTAGGACAAAGGTAAAACCTGAGAAAGCAAGAACTAAAAGATTAAGTCCTGGTGCTGATAAGCCTTCCCTGAAGAGGCAAAGCTACAGCCCTTCAGGCACTACAGAAGTTGTGTAATAGGAAAGGCACGAGAGAAGAAGTGGGAAATGGTTATGGAGTTGTGTCAGGAAGTCTGCCTCTCCACCTCATAGAAAGTCTCTACAATGAGCCAAGAAGTCACACTTGTATTACTCTCCCTAAAGATCAGTCTTGAACTGTAATGGCCTGGCACTTAACTGACAATAAATACCAGGACAAAGCTTGTTCATAAACTTCAGCTCCCTCCTACACCCAGGACTGGGATCCTACCTTCAAGCTGTTGGTGTAAGCTCCAGCTCCTGACTGAACTTCACGGGCATATTTCAGCACTCTTTCATACAAAACAAGAGCTTCACTCCATTTCTTCACCAGGACATAGGACTGGGCAATGAAGAAACACCTGCAACAACGAAGAGTGGATCCTTGACATGTTTGTTACCCATACCTTCGGCCAACTCAAATGGTTGATAACAGGGGATACTGTTAAGTAGCACTGGCCAGTTTCCCCTTAGTATCCACTTTTCATTTCACAACAGGGCTGAGGAAACAGCATCACTGTCCTGTACAGCCCATTCAGCTTTGGAATAACAACCTTTGAAGATGTTAATGCCTGCTAAAGAGAACCTGGCTGTTTCTCAGTCACCTGTAAGCCTTGTACACAAGTGTCTTCAATCCAATCTCTTTTTGGAAGTTCTTGTCCTCTTCTAGGCCAGGAAGCTGTGTCAGTTCCACAAGGTTCTGTGCAGAAGAAAGTCAGAGTAACAAACACAGGTACTGTTTTCCTCTGGAATCTGCTGGAGTAAGAGAAAGCTGCCCCTTTCAACAAGTCAACAGTACACTCCCATGGAAATAGTTCCCAGCTTTTAATTGTCAGCACTCGAACCTTCTGAAGGACACCCACTGAAACTTGTGCAAGTTTGCCCTCAGGACCAATTTCCTGACACAAACAGGAACTGGGACAACGACTCCTCAACATGAAGTTATTCCTTCATAAGGCATTTCCCTTTCCCATTCACAACTGCTTCAGCCACAGGCTCCCACAGAAAAAACTTATGTGAGAAACTGAAAAACTGCTTATGAAGAACAAGTACATTTTCAGTAGCTGTAGCTGCTACTTTCTCTGGCCAGCAGAAATTAAAGGCAGCTATCAGGATGCTGTATAAAACAGTTGGAAAAACTAGTTATAAACTGCATTAAAGTGTACAACCAAAGGCACCCATTTTAAGAGCATTTTCTGCTTACAGCTAGAAGAGTGGTTTTGTGTTTCATGTAGATGTTGAACATTTTCAACTGTAGGTACTCAGCTGCTCTTCAGACTTCCTGGGCTCTATTTCCTACAACAGCTTCTTGTACCAAAGTTCTTCAGTTAATATGAAGAATTAAGATTTGCTTTCCCTGCACTACCTGCAGAATGATATCATAAAGCCTGATCAGGTCCTGAGGCCGTGCTGTGCGTTTGCCATCCTCTTCTGACCGCTGCTGCTGCAGCAGGGCCTTCTGCAGAGACTTTGCCATGCTCTCGTTGCGCCTGATGGCTGTTGACAGCTTGATGTAGGTCAAATAACTAAAGGATGAAAGATAAAATACCATCAGCAGAGTGTCAGAACTACTCAGACATTGCTCATTGTTCTGAGAGCACTCCCCCCCAAGTCTGAGCTGATACTAGTAGGGAAAAAACCCCATGTGAAAGGTCAACATGAAAGTAAAATGTTTTCAGTGCTGCATGAATCAGATCCTTATCCATACAGTCACCCTTTGAGACCGAGAGGCCCAGAACAAAAAAAACCCATAAAAACAAAACCAAACAGAAATAAAACCTTGACATAAGATCATGACTTCTTCACACTAGAAGAGGCAGCAATGTTTGACTATTACCTGTGTAAGTACTGGATGTTGGACACCTTCCCAGAATCATTTTCCAGAGAGTGCTCCCGCTGCTTCTGCAGAAATTGGGGACAAACCATCAGAAACAACTCGAGGGCTGGGTAAACCAGGGAGTTAGAACACATTTCCAGACAGAAGAATGAGGGCTTCATATTGCTATTCATTCTCCAGTTCTGAGGAGAATAAAATCAAAGCCATTGACTCTTTTGTGTCTTTTTCTTGAAGGAATCCCAGTCACTCTTACTGTTAAGCAAGCTCAACAGTAACCAATTAGTCCCAGAGAAACACTGTGTTTTGAAAGAAGAACCACTGCTGTTTGCTGCTTACCTGGTCTGGTTTCAGCTCTTCCCGGACAGCCTGGATGGCATCTCTACACTCACTGAGTAAAGACTCAAACAAGCGCTCCTTTGTCTCCTCATTTTCTGACTGAGAGCAAAGGAAAGGGAAAACAGATCTATTAGAAATTACTGTCTTTTGCATCCCATGATGCAAGAATTAACTGAGATTAAACAAAATTTCTCCCACATTACGGCTTCAGGATCCATGGATAGCTAGAACCCCAATCTGCACCCGTCTGCAGTATGTTCTAGCAGGCAAATGGTGGGGAACATGGTCAGTGCTGAGAGTTCAGCAGCTCTGAAGGCCTATCACACACAGCTCTGACCAGCTCATCCCTGCAGCAGCTGGGGCTGGACTGCACTGTGGGAAAGGCCCAGCACCACAAGAGCAGCTGAGCATTACTGACCTGGCAAACTGTCAATGTTGACTGCTCTTGTTATGCTGATTTCGCCTCTCATGTGGTAACAACATGTAGATGATTATCTTTTCTACACTCCCATTCCAGTAATGCTCAGTAATTTGCTTGTTTGAAGCATTTTTTTAAGTCAGCCTGCAGTTTATAGCAGGAGTGACCCAGAGCTTTTCTGCTGTCACCCCAAGTTACGTCAAAAAATGAAGCTGCTTTTGGCTTTCTGACCCACAGCCAAAACTGAAAAACAACTTTTGGAAAGCAAGTTGAAGCCTGAGCCCTGCCTGATGAACTAGTATATCATATACACAATTAAACAGGGCACCCAAACCCAAACTCCACTTCCATCCAAGTGACCGAGAGGGTAACCAGATGAGGATCACAAGGCTCTTAGTGATTCATAGAATGGTTTGGGTTGGAAAGCACCTTAAGATCATCCAGTTCCAACCCCCTACCATAGGCAGAAATGCCTCACCCTAGACCGTGTCATGCAAGGCTCTGTCCAGCCTGGACTTGAACACTGCCAGGGATGGGGCAGCCACAACTTCCCTGGGCACACTGTGCCAGCGCCTCAGCACCCTCACAGTAAAGAACTTCTGCCTTATCTCCAACCTGAACTTCCCCTGTTTAAGTTCAGTAAGAGGAAACTGCCCAGAAACAAACATCGACCTTAAGCAATCAAAGGAGGGATTAAAGTGTACCTGCACTGTGTTAAATCACTTCCACATCATGTAACAGCATAAGATAAAGTTTGCTGCAATCAATTTGAGATTGTCCAGATGAAGAAAAAGCTGTCTAAACCCACACTCGCTTGTTTATCTTTCACAGACCTCTGCAGTCTCTGCTCTGCTCAGGTTTGCAAAGCCATTAAGGAATGTTAATTTTACTCCCTCACAAAGCCTCAGGTATTTTGACCTGAGATGAAGGCTTTTTTTTGCAAGATTTGCTGCCACTTTTAAGGTGGGACTGACTGCTCAGAATAAGCAGGGACGAGTCTGACAGCATTCTCAACCTCACCCAGAGCAGCACAGCAATTGCGGCCTACTAAAACGAAAACAGAGCTGGATCATCGGTCATGCACAAACAGGGAAAGGGCTGGGCCATGCAGTGAAACAAAGGCTTTCCTTTCTAAGCAAGAATTCCCAAGGTTAAGCTGATTCTGTGTAAAAATACACCTATGTTCTGATTTGGGAGATAGCAGATCATAAAACTGAGGTACAGTGTTGTGAGTGGTGACTCAAGTGGCCTGATAGAACAGCATAGGTTTTCTTCAAGGGGTCAAGGGGACTGATCTCACTGAAGCCACTCTTCAAAGTCCAGCAGTGCTCACTTCCTACTTTTCCTTTGTTCCAAATCATTGTGGATCGTCTCTGAATGTTATTACCACCCATTTTACTGCAGTCCTGGTTACCAGAGAGATGCCCACAGAATCCTTGAGGCAATACCAGACAGGAGCACCCTTCCATCACTCTGCCCTTTAGCCTCCTCCCTTCTTCCTGGTGGGAGTCAATGGGTCCTGGAAGTCATGCACTCGAAAGGGCTGACATAAGTAATTTTAAATGTGGATTCATATTCCAGTTTGGCTTATTTGTTCTGTTTCTGTTACCAATACACTGAAGGCAGTGGTATAACTGCACTGAGAATCTGCATTTTTACCCACAACACCCATCTGTGTTTGCTCCTAATCAAACTCTGAGCAGCACTGCTGTTATGTCAGGCTTTCAACTTAGTGAAAACTAGCAGAAGGTGCCAAAGATCCCACAGTGCATTCTTAGCTAAGGCTGGGATGCCCACCACAGCTGACACCATTGCTTTCAAAAAGCCAAGTTTTATCCCTCTAGGAATGTAAATGCTGCTGCTGCCTGCCCAGCTCTCACCATTGCTGGTTGGGATCCAGCTCCACGAAACTTCTGTGTTTAGTCAGAGCCTCCAAGGAACACAAAGCAAGAAGAAAACAAAGCCAGATCACTGTTCTGCCACAGCTTTACAGGACAAAGAGGGCAGCTAAACTGAAAAGTTCTAACTGCTAGCCTGGCAGGGGGCACATTTAACAGGGGACACTGAAGCCTAAGCTGCACTTCCACCTGCTGGTCATACCGCTGTACTACCTACCAACAATACAAACACAGCACCTTCCAATTCAGAACACTAGGACAAGACTGGTAAACATCAATGCTTCCTCCTCAGCCATAACCAGCTTACCCTACTCACCCTGTCTTCCTAACACTATCACTGGCTCCTGGCCACTAGCCTTATTCCTCTGTAGGGCCTTCATTTTCTTATTAAAGCTCTATTCATTGTCATAATTCTCCTGGTGATAAATGGGGTTTGATACCGAAAGAAACACATTTTTATTGGTAACAATTGTTACTAAAGATCCTTTCACTACCTGTACGCAGCCACTGGGAAGCAAAATACATCATCTGGGCACCATTTCCAAGGTAAAAAGCCCCATGCAGAAAATTTGGCTGCAATACTGAAGACACACATAGTATGTGCCACCACAAGTGCTCCAGAGCTGTTACATTAGAGGATGATTCGTATCCTGACATTCAGTAATGCTCCTCTTGCTTTGGAGGATCTGTAAGTCAAGAAGAGAATGCTGTAGGTCTCGCAGCCCCTGCTTCACCGGGCAAAGTGGTTTTGGTGCTGAAAAACCATGATTTGTACACGTCTCTTTGGAGTGCTCTGAAGTTGGAGCATTTCAGCAAGATACTTACGAGAAATTAGAACAGCAACTCCAAACCAAATTGCTCTTAAAATCGGAACCTTCATATCCAAGTGACTTACAAATACTCATGGTTATTAACTTGAAAGGTAGCACTTCTGGGCAGTACAGTGTTCAGAAGAGCAGTAACGCTCAGAACAGACCTCTCAGACTACTACTACTACTACTACTACATTGTGGGTGCTATCTCCAACTGAGACTTCAACTTTGGGTTACAGTCAATATTCCCACTTTCAGCCTCCCAACCTCAAGTTTGAAGAAAGATTATTCAAAGCTTTTGGTCGAAGTATCATGTATTATCTTGCACACTGAAAGAAAGATAATAAAGGTCAAAACGCCAGCACTAGAGATGGCTTCTGGGTTACCTGAGCAATTGCTGCTTCGTTGTCAGCCAGCCCCAGCAAGAAGATCCTCACTTTGTCTATCTTCACTGGGACAGTTCTTCCTCTCCACTCCACCTCACTCATCGTGGCTGCCTGCTTTGCTCGAGTCTGAGTAATCAATGCCTGTAAAGAATGGACTGAATTTAGGAGCTTGAAGTTTAAGGTAGCCCAAATCCAACATCTCAAATTCATACTACCCTTGACTATTTTGAAATAACAGACTAAATATCATAGAATGGTTTGGGTTGGAAGAGACCTTAAAGATCATCCAGTTCCAACCCCCAGCCATGGGCAGGGACACCTTCCACCAGACCAGGTTGCTCCAAGGAAAGAGTGTGGTTTCCCATAGAGCCCAGGGCTTTACTTGCTTTCCTCTCGTGTGTTTTGGCACTTGAGTGATGTGCTGCAGCCATACTTATGCTCAACAGAGTGACAACGTTTCAACTCGAATCATGCAAATGAGTTACCTCCAGTTTTTCCGCAAGAAGGCCTTCTGTACCACCAGACCTCAGTCTCATCTGCATTAACTCATTCATAGCAGACTGGTCTCCTGAGGGAATTAACAAACCAACATCTGAGTTCACCAATTGTTTTAATATAGAAAAGCTCATCAATAGGCTTTATACTGGCAATGTGGGGACAAAGGGGATAAATCTGCAATTTCATTCTGACTTTACAAGCAAACTCCTGCAAACTGATATTCTGTCCCTTTATACAAAACCACATGCTGCAAAATAAGTACATTTCTCCACTGCTAAACTGACCCAGAATGTGTGCAGAATCTGCCCAAAGTATTATGGACTCACTGAAGTGTCATTTAGATTGGTATTTAAATATCAAGTCACTATTCTTTTCCATGAACAAGCCCTGCCCTGTCTTGGAGGTCAGGTACCCCCTTTCCTTACCAATGTTATAGGCACAGTAGCGAATGTTGGGTGAGATCTCTTCCACACGCTGGTTGTACAGCACAGCTTGTTCCTCTGTAAAAGCATTGGCCAGTTTCTCATATATGGTCCTACAGCAGAGGATAAATATTAACACTGCAGAATGTGTCATTTATGAGAGGCTATCTTAAGGGAAGAGTATATGTCTCTACTCTGAAGGATGCTCTTTCTTCAGTAGTACCTTGGTGTTATGTGTAAGCAAATCCCAGAGTTGCTGTACATACAGTACATAAACTTATTAGACTGGTCCAACACTATTTACTAAATAAAGTTGATGAAGTAAAAGGAACTCACTTGCATTTGTTGAAAGCCTCCATTGCTGCCTTCCACTCCTGGTGTTCAAAACGAAGCATCCCTGTGAGGTAAGCCATGTATGCCTGCAGACAGCACAAGGACAAATTAACCTCCCCCAGACTGACAGCCTAGTTTGTACAACCTGGAGTATGTGATGCCTACAGTCAGTGACTAAGCCCTGTCCTTTTCATCTGGTCTTCCCACAGAACACAACAGATTTGGATTGTGGATTACCAGCTACCCACTCTCCTTTCTTTTAACAGACACTGCTACATTTCTAAGGAGATGAAAGCAAAGATGCTTCTGGCTTGTCAGGCAGTCAACATGGCCTACTGATGTCAAAGGACTTTTGGGGTTTTGTGCTGTGTCATAACACAGTTGCTTTCTGTGTGCCAGGAACTGAAGCCACAAGTCTTGTGTCCCAGGTGGCTACTGTAAGGCATTTAACAAATAAGTAACTCACTAAATAAGCATAGTTTCTCAGGCTGTGTTGCACCATTTTAAGCTTCTCAATTCTTTTTACTTTTAAAAGTTTCAAAGCAAGGACAATCATTTGATATACTGATCTTGTCCTCACCTTGGCTGCTGCCACTGGTTATTCCTGCAATTCCAGCAGCTTCATTAACATAATTCCAAGCTATTCAAAGGGAGACATTACCCAGTTTCAGAATCAGTCAATCTGGATTATCTACTGCTATATGAGAATCATAAAAAGCTTAAGGATGGAAAGGACCTCAAAATCACTTAGTTCCAAGCCCCCTGCCATGGGTGGGGGGGAGGCACCCAAAATGCAAAGGTTTCTTATTCAGCTTTTGCTGTGAAAGAAGATCCAAGGATCAGTGGTTACCTGAGCTTCCAGCTTGGTCTTGGCATCCACTCGGTTACTTTCACAGAGTCTCTCCAGCTCCTCAGCATGTTTCACAGCTTTGCGCAGGCGGGACAGCAAGTGGAACCGCTTGCGGGGCTCTGTGTTTGCTTCCTGTTTCAGCTGCATGGCGTAACTCCAGGCTCTCTCTGCATCCATCAGGATCAACAGCAAATACCTGCGGAGGAAGTTTAATGACAAAATGAAGCCACTGAAACAGGTATCACTGCGGCACACCTGCAAACTCTGAGAGCAAAACTTCAGCTTGGTTAATAAAAGGTGGATGCTTTTATTTCTTAATCTCTTAAGCACACAAAGTTGTGTTATTCCTCACTGATTTCTACTGTTTCTCCCTGCAGAAACGTAATTACCTGACTGAGGAAGAGGATCTGATATGATTCTGTACCACCAGAGACATTACTAAGGGACTGATGATTTTAGGTTGCTCTTCAAACTGGTTCAACATGTGTAAACACATCTGCTCTCCCTATAGCTAACGCTATAATGCATCTAGCTTCTTAACAACACAGGTGAAGACAGCATCCTGCTCTCTTTTCCCCACAGGAAAAGATAAGACAGACATCTCAAGTGCTTCTAAAAGGTGGCAAAGCCCAAGATCCTGTCTACTCTCCACATATTTTATCAGAGAAGCAATGTGCCAGATTTGGAAAATCTGAAGTAAAACTTGCACTATTTCTATTCAAAGGGGATATGTCTCCAATCACACCCTCACTGGCTGCCCCATTTATGTTCTCAGCATCCACATGGCCACCTTGGAACAGATCTGAAGAAGCATTTCTTCTGCAGTATCGAAATGATTTACTGATTATGGAAAGAACCCACTTAGCAACTATGAGGGATGAGAAAGAACTGGCGGCTGCTGCTGCTCCCTCTTCTCCCACTTGTTCACATGATGAAACAGGATCCCAGCAGTAACTCTTCCCCCCACACTGCAACCTGAACTTTTGTCTTCATTAACATCAACAACACCCATCTCTGAGAAGAAACCTTTCTGGGTACGTTGTAGAGAACAGTTTTCCACCACACCCACATGAAAAGGAATTACTGAAAAGAAACTATTCACTGATGTACCGAGGGCTCAATCCCATCCAGCAATGGTACCTGTTGTCTGAGAGAATCTCTTCAGTTACTTTCTTCCCAGTGAACTTGTGTCTGTTTCCCATCTTGAAGTTGAGAGTCTTCCGGAGCCGCCTCAGCCTACGGGAGCAGTAACCCCTAAAGAACAGGCAACTAAGTCAGTTTGGCCAAAGAACAACTTGGTTTCTGTTTAATGCTCTCTCCAAAAGGGAAAAAAAAAAAAAAAAAAAAAAAGAAAAAAGGGAAA
>NDXB01005083.1:86558-129599 GCA_002631895.1 Agapornis roseicollis
CTGTTTAATGCCTCTCCCAAAAGGAAAAAAAAAAAAAGGGACTAAAGGCTGTGACAGGCAACGCTTTAACAACTGAGAACTCCATATGACATACGGTAAGAAGTAATTCAGGAACTACCTGTAAACCAGTGGTTAATAAAATCCTAAACTGGTTTGGGTTGGAAGGGATCTTAAAGTTCATTCACAGGCAGGGACACCTTCCACTAGAGCAGCTTGCTCCAAGCACCCTTACAGAGAACAGCTTCTGCCTAAGAGCTCAGCTCAGTCTCCCCTCTGGTAGGTTCAAGCCATTCCCCTTGGCCTGTCCCTACAGGCTCTTGTCCAAAACCCCTCTCTAGGTTTCTTGTCGGCCCTCTTAGAGTAGAACAGAAGAAATGTAAGACATGTAATAACTCCTGATCTTAACAACATCAGAATGACACTCCCCTTACTATTTGCTTTATGTACGTTTATTGAACACACTTACGGAAGAGTGCAGTGATTCCAAGTGAGGTGTTACAAAACAAGCTTTTAAAAGCAATGGAAAAGGAAGAGCCGGTCTGTTACTTCCTACATGAAACAGCCAAAGCTTCATGTGAACATGAAGCAACCTGTGAAGGGGTATTCATGTGGTGGATCATTTTTGATGCCTGCTACAGTGAGTTTACATTCCAAATGAAGTAAGCCAAGTCCCACTGGTAACTCCAAGCCCCTCACACTACTTACCTGTACCTCTGGAAGTCTCCATGTCGTAAACCATGCTGCTGCTGAGACTCCTTCACGATCTGCAGGACTGGGACTCGTGTTAAGGCAGATTGACAGCACAGTCTGTTACCAGCTCTTCATTCCACCCCAAACACAAGGGAAGGGAACTCTAGAGGAACAAAGGGGCACCCAAAAGCCTCCCAAGAAACCACAGCTGAGACAACTGATGATCCCAGAAGACCTTACGGGCTCCACTGCCTACTTGAGAGCATTATGACTGTCATCAAGGCCAGGACAAAGACACACCACACCAGCTCCTCTCACAGACAACCACCAGAGTCCTGCTGTTTCTAGAGCTCCTTCCAACATAATAAGCTCTGCCAACAGGCACATCCAGGTTAAGGTAACTCCCCATCCCACATTACACCCCCTTCCAGTCACGCTTGTGACACAGTTTGGTTGGCAAAGCTGAAAGAGAGAGCAGCTTTCCTGCCCTTAAACATCCCATTTCTCAGGAAAAACAGGATCACTGCTGCCTCCTGACACAGCTTCCATAAACTGCTTTCTGAATACAGAGAACCTCACACAAAGAGCTGCTGGGGGAACTTGTTTTCTGCAGATTTTTCCAACACATTTCCAGTCTTCCTGCACATTCCTGTAAGTACTCCATGACAGAACACACTGACCTGACTGACTCCATGATTTCCATCCAGTCTCTCCATTCTTCACCCTATTTGCTGACTTCTGTGCATCCTGCACTTACTTTATTCACTAAACTATGATTCTCACCATCACCCCTTCACAGGTTCTTACACTACCAAAGAAAGCCATGCTGTGCTCTAATAAATGTGCTGCTGTCATTCAGCTTACAAGGCAGACTGTTTTGTGAACTAAAATCTCCACCACAAACAAGAAATCTCTGTGCTTGATGTATTTATACCACAAAATTCCCTTCTCAGCTTCAAAACGAACACCACAAAACCAAAGCCAGACTACACAGTGACCCATCAAGAGAAAGCTACTATACCGAAAGAAACTATAAAGGTTTGAATGGCAGATGTCCATCTAAGTGTTCTCTCAGAACTGCACCTAACAGAGTCTCTTTAGCTGAAGCACTAAAACCCTGCATCAAGTTATTAGACTGAATTAGCCTGGAGAGCAATCAAGTCAATTGTGATGTCTCAACAGCAATCCTTCTCCTTGCTTTCTACCTAGGATTATTCTGATTGCTTTATCCCGTGCAGTTACCCACGGAATTCATACCCCTTCTGTTATTTACCTTATCATTAACTCAGTATTCTGGCATTACTAGATCTGCATCTTACTCCACAGTTACTAACTTTACAACACCTGCCATAAACTAAATGGAAACTAAACCAAACGTGGGTTTCACTCTCAGCCACAGATAAAGCTCAGCTCCATCAGAGCCGTGCCCCTGGCCCGGTTTCAAGGCGCACTTCATGCACAGGCACACCACGCGCTCCGGGTGCCACATCAGACCGGAGACGGGCTCACTCTGGAGGCGCCGGTTCGCCACCTCAGCGTTACCCGTTCGGATTCGCTTTACCCCCCAGGCCCCGCTACCACCGCTCTGCTCGGGAGGCTCTCACGCTGCCAAGCTAAAGCACCAACCCCAGCTCCGAGCCGCACCCCCACACCCACAGCGGCACCGCGGGGCCGGCCCTGCCCGCCCGCGGCCTGAGAGCCCCGCTCTCCACACAGCGGCCGCCACGTCGCCTCGCCGCGCCGCTCACGGGGCCAGGCCCGCCACACGTCCCCACCGCCCCGGCCCAGGCCCCGACCCAGGATGCTCTCCAGGCCCAGGCTGTCGCCGAGGGCCCCGGCCTGCGGCCCCGCCGGTCTCTCGTTCTCCTGGTTCTCCTCCGCGCCGCCGCCGCGGCCGCCCTGCCGCTCCGCCGCCATCTTGTGCCCGCCGCCGCCGCGCTGCATCATGGGCCGGGGCGGGAGAGGAGCGCTCCGATGCCATGGGTAGCGCGGCCAGCGCGGGGGCCGATGGGACGGCGGCGGAGCGGGGTTGGGCCGGGGTTGGGGCGGGGCTGGGGCGCTGGTACCCACCCCGATGCGGGCGCATCCCCCCGGATCGGGCCCTCGGCAGCCCCCTCCTGCTGCCCCATTCCTGCTCCNAGCGGGGTTGGGGCGGGGCTGGGGCGGGGTTGGGGCGGGGTTGGGGCGCTGGTACCCACCCCGATGCGGGCGCATCCCCCCGGATCGGGCCCTCGGCAGCCCCCTCCTGCTGCCCCATTCCTGCTCCCTTGGCGGCACCTTCTTATCCCAGGAAGGGCTGAAGACAGGGCCATGGCTGCAGCACCCCTGCGAACCGCAGTGATACTTGGAAGGGCTGAGCCCAGGCTGCTGCGGGGCAAAGGAGAACAGGTCCACGCTGGCTCTGGGACCAGTGCCTGGCCAGCGAAGGGTGCCCAGCTGCTGCGGCAGGCCCTGGGGAGCTTCTCTTTCCCTTAGCACGTTCCTAGGACACCTTCAAGCGTGCCGGTGCCAGGAGGATGCTGCCGGACCCTTTCCAGTGGTGCCCAGCAAAAGGACAAGGAGCAATGGCCAGAAACTAAAACTCCACAAGTTTCACATCAACACAAGCAAGAACTCTCCATGGAGGGCGGCAGAGCCCTGGCACAGGCTGCTCGGGGGGGTTGTGGGGTCTCATCTCTGCAGGCATCCCAAACCTGCCTGGATACGTTCCTGTGTGGCCCTGCCTGGGACTGGGTGATCTCCAGAGGTCCCTTCCAGCCCGAATGATGCTGGCGTCTGTGTGCAGGGCTGGGCAGCCCTTAAGCGAGTGGTTTAAACTCCCTCAGGCCAAGCACTGGCCGTCATCTCTCACCACCAGGCACAGCAGCAGGGGCACATCTGCCTGCTCTGTGTACCTGGTGGGAGAAGTAACCCTGTGCTGTTATTTAAAAGCCCCAAGAGCACCCTGCAGCTCCTTAAAGGCATAAACCTGAAGGAAACATTTCAGAGCAGGTCCTCTTGCAGAAGTGGTTTAAATATTTGAACCAAGCTTAGAGATACCCCTTCAGAGACAGACACTGAACTGTTTTCTCTATAACTATCCCGAATCCTTGTGCAAACACACATTAGAACACCGAGCATCACAAGCTCTGATAGTTCCTCTGGACTCACCCCCATAGACCTGTCTGTGCCACTCTGGGGCAGCCACAGCTTCTCTGAGCACCCTGTGCCAGCACCTCAGCACCTTCACAGGGAAGAGCTTCTGCCTTTGATCTAACCTGAACTTCCCTGTTTCAGTTTGAACACATTACCCCTTGTCCTATGGCTCCAGCCCATGATGAAACCGCTCTCCAGCCTCCTTGTAGCCCTCTTCAGACACTGGAAGCTGCTCTGGTTTCCATGCAGCTTCTCTCCTCCAGGCTGAAGGGCCCCAGCTTTCTCAGCCCATCCTATATGGCAGAGTCCAGCTCCCTCCAGCTCTCAGGGCTCTGTCATGACTCCCACCACCTCGCACAGGACAACTGCTACTGGGACAGCTCATGAAACTCTGGGGGAGACAAAGCCTGCCAGGCACAGCCACAGGAGAGATTCAGCATCTCACCCCATCACTGAACTAAGTAACAGTTACAGCGTAAAAACCCTTTGTGATCCTACAGAACCAAGATTCCTCAAACCCATCCAGGAAGCAGGAAGCACCACTTGGAGTTTAAGGCCTTCTGTCCTTAACAGAAGGGTTGTACCCATAAGAGATTTTTTGTTTTGCCTTTTTTAAACAACTCACCACATCTGCTGCACATCAAAGCATTAACACTTACATCCAGGCCTGAAGATGCATCAGTGTAAGAGCCCACACATCAGCCTTTGCTCCAGAACCATAGAAGAAGGGAAAGGCAGCCAGGAAGTAGTGCTTCCACAGGTTTATAAATCTCATAAATACAAGTATAACAACCTGCCCGCAACAATGGGGCAGGGGGGGAGCAAAGGGAGTCCCAAAGGCTGCTGAGAGTGTGCTGACTTGTATATGACAGCTAGAGATTCATGCTGAGGTGTCAAACAGCTTCTCAATCATCTCCCCAACTTGGTCAACCTGGTATTTAATGTACTTCTCAGGGTTCTTGGTGAAGGGCACGTTGCCGTATCTGCAAAGGAAGACAACCCCTAGGTGACAAATGGAACACAGCAAAGAGACCCACTGGTGCCTCCCGTGTCACAAATCAGCTCCACACCAGCACATCCCACTGACAGGTTATCCTGTAGGGAGCAAGTAACCTGGTTACAATGGGTCTCCTGAGTTTTACATGAGTAGCTCAGGGTGGGTCAGAGCTTTGTGCTGGCTACAACATCTGCACTCACCCTGACCAAGGACTCAGGCTGGCAGCAGATGCTGGCAACCAATAGAGTTCAGCTTAGGGAAGTTTTAGTAGGAAAGTCAAGACAGGGCAACAGAAGAATGCCTCAGCTCAGGCTACTCCAGGGCCCAAAGACTTTCTTAAATCCAAAGAGAGGACAATGCTGCAATGTTGTCACCTGTTCAAGAAGGCACCATAGGTCTCTTTCACAATGGTTTTCTGTGCCCGGCGGATTTTGTCCCGTTGCTCCATGTCTGGAATTGCCCAGGCCTTCTGGATCTTACACAGCTCCTCCAGCCCATCATTAAATCCCTGTCCAAAGTAAAACTCAGTGAGTGTCCTGCCTGCAACCCCATCTCCATACTGAGTTTGATGTTCTTCCTCTCCACTGACAGGTCTCCTCCTCAGGCTGGGCTGACTGCCTATCCCCATCACCAAGGGATGTTTCCAGGCCATCTAACACCTCCTCACCTTAAAGCGCTCCTTTATCATCTGCCTCTCCTTATCCTTGAGCTGCAACAAGGAGGGAAAATATTTTATTACATCTCCAGAAGTAAATTTTCAACACCAGTGTTTGCCCAAAACTCCCCATCCAACCTAAGTAAGATCCTACTTACTTGGCTTGAATTCCCTCTCCTAAAGCAGGGAGGAAAGAAAGCTGCAGTGAGCAGCACACTCTACATTCAGCAATTGGTTTTCATCTGAAGTAAGTTTAACAAGGGTAATTTTCAGCTAGAACAGACATAAAAATGGATTTCTTTATGCTCCCAGCCCTTTCTAAAGGATCTCAGGGTTTTACAGATCTGAAATAGAAGAAACTGTTCAGGTGGAAATGTAAGAATGGAAGCAGAGGTTAAAAGACCTGTATGAACTTGGGGCAAATCAGAAGGCAGTGCTGCTCTCCATCTTATCCCAGGCACAGTGTTCACTCTGCAGAGCAGTACTGGCATGAGATATAAAGGTTTCTGGGAACTGTCTCATATGACAAAGGAGAATATGTTTCCAGCCATTTCTATCATCTCAAAACCCTCCTTGCCCATCCTCTCACCTTCACTCCTGGCTGAAAGACAGGCAGGTTTCTCTCTAAGATGTAGTCTGTCACCTTCAGCCAGCTGTATGTAAAATGAGATAGGAAAGAGGCAAAGAGAAGTCACTCCTTCCTCACCAGAACATCTATGTCTTCACCCATGACCCAAAGGCCACCCCTGACAATACACCCCCCAAAGCTTCCTACAGGGACCCCTTCCCAAGTTAGATTCATTGTCTGGAAACCAAAATACCTGGGTTTGGGTTTAGACCAAGTTTCAGACCAATCTCTCCCACTGTCCCACCAGCACTGGCTCCCAAGGAGCTTCAAATTAAGCAAACCAAGGGCAGAGCAGAGGCTGCGACTGACCTGCGCTGGTAGGTCTGAATCTGCTGCTCAATGAGCTCTCGATAAGACCTCTCAGCTGTCTTCTGTGTCACAGCTACCAACTGGATCAGCTCAGATCTGAAAGGACAGAGCACTTGAAGAAGCACCTGAAGCAGCTGCTGTCAGGTGTGCACTTCAACCCCCTATCAGCAAGTTCTTTTCTGCCCTTTACAATAAAAGGGACCTCGAAATGCACAAACTGGGAGACAGAAGTTACTTTCCAAACCTATGTCCTCAGTCCTCCCAGTATCATAGAATCATAGAATAGTTAGGGTTGGAAAGGGTCTTAAGATCATCCAGTTCCAACCCCCTGCCATAAGCAGGGACACCTCACACTAAACCATGCCACCCAAGGCTCTCTACAAGCTAAGGTATCTCTAATGTTTTTATCTCCTACTCTTGTGTAATGTGATGCTTACAATAGTGCAAAGCTTTCAAAAGGGCACTTTTAAGAATGGAAGGAAGAGCAGAGATGAGACAGGCTGGCAAGGAAATGCATTTGATGCAAAGCTCTGCTCCAAAACCATGCTTAGAATCAGCCTGGACTTCAGGGAGATTTACCCAGCTCCACACTTACTTTTCCAGAGATTTCAGAATGTAGTTGTAGTTGTTGTGCAGAAAAATGGCACTCAAAGCTGGGTCTTCATAAACCTTGGATTTACTGAGAAGGTTAAGCTGTAAATTGCCCAGCACTTTGCCTTAAAGAGGGAAAAGCAGATAACAGAAAGGTTTTGCACTGAAACTTCTCATTAATGGCAATCCAAACTGCACCGTCACTGGGGGCCCCGGCAAGGTGAACAGCAGAGCCCCAGCTGCACGTGCAGGCAAGGGGACAATCCTATGAGCCTTACAAAGGTCTTTCCTCAGGAAGCCACCAAAAGCTCTCTGCAAACTAGGGCCCTTGTTGCAACTGGCAATAGCTGTGTTCTGGGTTCAGAGCACATCCCATGACTTATGGGGGGGATCAGGCACAGCCTGACCATGACACAGGCTCTGATCTCCAAGAAGCCAAAGGACATGATCCCCACTGTAACAGATCATCATGAGGCAGTACCATGAGTTCATCTCACTATCTTACTGTTAAACCCAGGATGAAGGTTTTACAGAGCCCATCTGGCAGCTGGGAGCCTCTGTGGAGTTGAAGGTGTAAAGTACTGGCTGAGAATGGTTTGAGGCAGCTGATGACAAAAGCTCTGCAGCACAGTGAGCTACTGCTCTGTGCTTTGTCCTGACTAACCGTATCAGCTTGAAACTCCCAGTGTGACCCTTTTTTTCTGCAGCCCTCCCATCAGGCTCCAGTTCAAACATGGAAAGAACACATGGCATTAGAGACACAGCCTGTGCTCTTCACCCAAGCACAAAGGACAGGCAATGGGGCAGAACTGGGAAGGTGTGCAGGGTACTCACAGATGTAGGTGCTCAGCAGCCGCCTGCTGAACTCTGAGCTGTAACTACTAGCTGAAGAGCTGGTCTCTGAAAAGCAAAGAGTCTCAGGCTAGTTATCATGCCATGGGAAGGGGGTATGTGTCATCAGCCTACCTCTAAGTCAAACAAGCAGCATCCAAGTTGCTATGGAGTTAGTGCAGAACTGCCATTACCAGTGGGAAGCTTCCTGCTTCAGTGCTGACTATCCAGGGCAAGGCTGGAAGAGATCTCTCACCCCTTCTATCTGCATCAAGTGCTGAGCACCCTCACAGAAACCTCTTCTTTCCTTCCTAGTGCTCAGAGGACATCCTCTTGATCAGAAATAGAGTCATTGAGCACATCATCCCCATTCTTTCCCCCACCACCTGGAAAGGCTTTGGAAGCACTAGGAACTGGCAATCGAAGCACAGTCAAGCTGGAGCTGTTCACAGCAGGCACACAACAGGAACTGGAATAGGCACAAGGGCTCTGGGAAGTTTCAGTCATCCCCATGGTTGCTGATAGGGCTGCTTGGCTCTGTAAGCGGGGCTGCACCAGCACGGGAGCCTGCCCTTATAAGCAATGACTGTGGGCTGGCACATGTCCCTCAGTGCATAAAAGATGGCTTTCTGCCCTCAGCTGCTCATGGGACACGTGGGGTAACTATCTCCTCCTCCCCCACCAGAGAGTCTGGCAGCCAGGCCTAGCTGGGGTGGTCTGAGCTCATCAGCCCCCATGGGAAAGGCCTCGAAGCTCCTGTTGCTGGGAGTTGAACAATAAGGAGCCAAATGCACATGGGATAAAGCATGATCCCAGCTGGGCCAATCTGCAACTGTGCCAAAGGGATTCAATGCCATGAGAGTGTCTTTAGCCTGTTGCAGCTCATATGGCATCCCTCACTGTCTGCTGGTGACAAAGCCCTCTCTATTCTTTCCAACCCTGGCAAGAGTTACTTACTCTCCCCTTTTCCCTTTTCAGTTACATGTTCATTTATTTACCACTCCTGGAGGATAAATCATTAACATACATCACCAGCATCCAAGGCAATGGGAACAGGGAGGTGGGGGTAAGTCTGCTTACCTCTGGGATCTAAAGGAATATTGTATGTGTCCCCAAGAACTACAAAGATTAGGCAGAGCAGAGAGAAAAGGGGAGGGTGGAGAGAGAAAAAGAAAGGCAAAGTGCAAAAAGACAGGTTAGAGACCAGCATCTCTTAGAGAACAAAGCAGATATTAACACAGAGCAGCCACAGACAGCTACACAGGAGAGCAGGCAGGACTCCCTCCGAGGCCACAGAGTGGAGATCACAGATGAAAAGCAGAGTCTAACCTCCTTCCCCTGACAGAAACGTTGTTTGCATAGTCATTGAAAGACATCTCGTTCCAAATGAGTTCAAACCCACTTCCAATGCAAAGGAAAGCTTCCCCTCACACAAGCAGCAGTTTAATGTCCCGCACAGCCCATATAACCTTCCCAAGAACCTGAGCAAAACCCTCCCACCCTCACTCTGCACTTCAGCATCCCTTCATGACCATGCAGGGTCCTGCAGAACAGTTCAGCAGGCAAGAGGAAGGAATTGGCAGCACACCCTTAACCCATCACTCTGCTTGTGCTAGCACCCGAGGCAAACATCACATAAAAACCTGTAATTCCCACCCCTTGGGATCACTGTGGGAGTTATCAAACCCAGCTCCAGGCTGGAAGCTGTCAGAGAGTGAAGCCTTGAAGGCAAGCCACCATCCCAAAGCCTCTGATCCAGGAGCAACTCTCTCCAACTTCACTAACATCACCTCGGATCTGATGATGGTTGGTGCAGGGTGACACCACGTCCACAGCCAGACAGGGACCACAACTTCACCAACAATCAGTAACCAGTGTCCCTCAAAATGAGAACAGTTGTGGCTGTATGGTGCCCTGTGTTGGGCATAGCTTTGGAGCAAGTGACAGCACAGTTTCTGCAGGAGAACACCACTACAGCAGATGGCTCCCAAGGCCTGGCTGCAGCCAGAGACACCACCATTGTCAGCACACGGATTATGGGTCACTTCCCGTGTGGCTCCAGGCTCCTGCACGTCAGCCCAAGTTACCAGAGCTGCTACAGTTACATTGACTTCAAGCTTTAATAATTGAACAGAGTGCAAAGCTGTGTGTCTCACTGTCTGTACAGCAGGATCCCTCTACACCTGATGTGATGGGACAGCCACAGCTCAAAAGGAAACGGCTTGTGTGTCACATTTTGTTATGCGACCAATACAGAGAACAAAAAAGCCTACTGTGCCTTTTGAATCAGCTCCTGTGACGGAGCTCTAGTGCATGACAACACGTCAAGGCTTTACATAACAGTGCTGACATCAACCCAAGGGAAGGACATGGAAAACAGTTGGTTTCTCCAGAAAAAAAACCCAGATCATCTCTTTGGGTAAGGAGAGAAAGTCAAGGAGGCTCTGAGCCCACTGAGCTTCAAGTGCAGAGGGCACAAGGCAGTGGTTACAGGAGATGTTTCAAGAAGCAGACACATCCCAGCTTGAGTTAATTTAGAACCGGCAGGATCTTCCAAGCAGGAATTGGAGATACAAGTCTGGAAGCAGCTGCAAGCTTCGCCCTTCTCCTGCTCCTAACGGGCTCCCTAACACTCTCCAAACACCAGGCTGTGGCCTGTGCATCCTCAGGTCTCTGTGCCTTCAAAATCTCCAGTTCTCCACCTCTCAAGCTGCACTATTACAAGGGAAACATGAAAACATCAGCTCTGCCTAGGCCAAGGGCTCATCAGGGAGCTGCTGCTCTGCAGAGAACACAGACTCATGCTCTAGCTGTCAAGCAGCAACATCCTGTTCCATGAGGCAGCTGCCCTCAGCTTCTGATCCACGTATATCTTTCTGGAATTGAGTCTCTTTAGCATCCTGAAGAGCAGAGCTAGAACTCATCTCTCTGCTTGGGCACAAGGCACACACGTAGCTCAGGAGTCCCAGCTTGCTCATGCTAGATTCCAAGGAGAATATTCTTGCTGCTGCTGTTATGCTCTGACCAGAGGATGTGGCAGGAAAGGTGAAATTCATCAACACAGCCCTAACTAAAGCCAGCTCAGGTGGTTGGTTCATCCACCCTCACTCCAGTACAGCCACAGAGAACCAGCCCAGTGTCAGATTTGTAGCTAAATGACTAAGGCATGGACCACATCAGCAATAAACACTACCCCAAGAGTACCTGATAGCAGCAAGTGTGGAAGGAAACTCTCTGCATCCCCTCCAGATAATTATCTACATGGTCATGGCATATCAGAGGACAAGACAAACCACAGGGTGAAGGACAGGAAGAGAACAAGCTCACAGGCACGATGAAGTTTGAGCTTTTTAGGGAAGATGTCCAGACAATCTGGGGAAGCAACTGCATGCCCAAACAAGCCCCATGCATGTCTGTACCTTGTGATGCCAGCATGGCACCTGCTGTCTCCTGGAAATCCAACAATTGCTGGAGGAAAAGGATGGCCTGGAAGCAAGGGAGGGAAGTTATGAACAACCAATACTGCATCTCCTATTAAATGCTCTGCTGTTGAGGATCTTTTAAGACCACTTGTCCCCCACACTTAAAAGCCTTCAAGAAACAAATCACTACACTGCTTTGAGTTGTTGGGTTTCACCCACACAGTCATATCATTGCTGAACCAGTAACTGGCTGATCTCCCCATGGAGACCAGTTCATTGCCCTTCCAAGACAGCTTAACTTCAGAAATTTCCCTACTGCTCTTTTTAAAACACCATCAGAGCTGTTTTTCACACAGGATGGTTCAAAGCATCATCACGTACATTGCTGGTGAGTTCATGAACTGTCCCATCTTTTGGCATGTTATATTCCTTGTCTGGATCATTCTAAGAAAGAAAGACAGACACAAGGTAAGCATGTAAGGAAACAGGGCCTCTACAATACAACTGCTGCAAGTGAGCTGTAGGTTTGTTCATCCAGCCTCTCTCAACACCCTCAGAGCTGGCTCTCACAGTGCCATCTCCTGGTGCTCAGAAACCACAGCTCCAATGTACCAGCAGCTCAGAACCACAAGGGTTTGGGCAGCATGTGACCATCAAGCTCACCTACCAGGCAGTCTGCTCTCCAAACTCACCTTACACAGGGCCAGTTTAACATGAGTACCCCAAAACTTACTGAGTCAGCAACTTTAGTTTCTTCTTGAATAGGATTAATTCTGTACCTGGAAACTCATATCAGATTATTTGTAGTACCCCTGTAAAGGGTCTTATACAGAGACCTTCTGTGTTTGAAATCAGCACGAAGCACTTGGTATTTGCAGATGATTCAGCAAGCATCTCCTTTAGACTCAGAAACTACATGGTCTCATGGAATGCTGAAAGCAGGGTCCTGCACAGAAAACATCTTTTCCAAGCCTGCTGGCCTTGTCAAAAGGAGCACTAAGGAGAATCCTACCTTAATGTTGTCTGCAAACTCTTCCAGTGCCTTTGCACCAGTGGTCTCCATGGAAGTGATCAGCCCTGGCAGTTTGTTCTTGGTGCCTGCTGCAGTTCCCTGCAATAGTTTCATTACAGATCAGAGAAGCTAAACAGCATCTGAACTGTCATCCAGCACATACCCACACTGATCCCCCACCCCAGCATCTCTTTCTCAACTCCTCATGTGCCAGGAGAATATTTACGGCACCACCAACACCACAACACATGAAATCCTGCATCCTTCTGCTAGACAGAAGGGGAGGATGCTGTAACCCCAGTGGTGACCGGGACTTGCCACTTCTCATGTCTCCTCTTACACTGTACGTGATACAGGGGGTTGATGCATCACAGCCACCAGCTGGCAGCAGATGGAGCAGACTGCTAAACCTAGATGCCATGAGTGATACCTGGAGTACCTTGTGGCACAGTCCAAGCAGGCTCTCCTCAGAGCAGCCCATCTTCCAGGCATCAGTAAGCACAGCCTAAACTCACAGCTCAACACTAACAGAGATGAAGCCCCTCAGAAGCTGTGTACACAGCAGAATGGACCATGTGTATAGTCCATCAACTGGGTCATGACTTGAACTGCAAAGAGCTGCTGCTGAGAGATGCTGAGTTAATGGTTCACTGTCACAGAAAGAAACAAGCTGCATTTCTGTCCAGCCCATGCTGGAGGACAGAAGCAGCTTTGTTTAAAGCCACTGTCATAATCCCTTTCAGAAAGTTCTCCACACATCCCAAGCCACAGGACACTCTCCAATCCTGTCACACTCACCTGCAAGACCTGGTCAAACTCTGGCTTCATCTGCTTCAGATGCTTAAGGATGGGGAAGATTGTGAGCACAGCTGAATAGTCGTGTCGGATGATGGCTTTGCGGGCAGCTGAGACAATGTTATCCCCCTCCATGATCAAGTTATCCAGTGACTCCTGCAACAAAGCCACAGGGTCAGAAGGAAGCAGCACGACAGGGCTAGAAGGAAGCAGCACAAGGGGCTCCATGCAGGATGCCCTAGTTAAGGGTGCCAATCCAGCTGATGGCTCATTTGTGGTACCCAGTGAGTGACTCTGAGCACATGTTCTCCAGGGTCTGTGGAGGCTCCAGTTTCCTCAATAGGTCCTGGAGGACAACACAAGCAATGGTGGTGCTCCTGGGCACCCACAGGGGGTTATGGAATCCACATCCTCCCAATGAAGAGGAAGGGAAAAAGACTGCGTGCATCCTTTTACAGGAGAAGCCAAACAGAGAGGCTCAACTGACCTGGATGAGGGAATCAAAGGTCTTCTTCTGGTGGTGCTCAGGGACGATGTCTGTCAGGAGCTGGTACTCGCTCTGGGCTAGTTTGACAAAGGCACTAACACAGTGAATGTACGCGTCGATCTCGATGTCGAAGACGTCGTCCCTCCCTGCAAGGACAAGAGGGCTTTAAGAGACCAAACTCCACCCTTGAGCTTCAGCAACTCTGCTCAAGGCCTTGGTTTGCATAAGGTGGTTCTGGAAAAGGTGGTTCTGGCTTTGCATTCATCCTTGTGTGAGAGCTATAGTCATCTTCTCACCAAACTGCCCCAGGGTTTGTGCATGGGAAGCTATGAATGCCTCCTGCAGGGTATGCAGAGTCATCTGCAGGTCAGGAAACAGGCACATCAAGCCATCAGCTCTCACCAGCCTCATGGCAAAAGGCAAGCTTGGAGCTCTTCTGGGATACAAACTAAATTAAATCAAGGCTTGAACACAGAGTTCTAGGGAAGGTCTGAGGTGAATTATTCAACATCTCTGCTGGTATTTTTAGAGTTCTTTATCTCTATCCATCATGCAGATGAAGAACTGCCACTCTGCATCACCATTTCTGGGAAATCAAAGCTGTCCTGGAAGGCAGCATCTTCCCACAGGCAGAAACAAGATAAAAACCAGGCAGATGAGCATTTCGATCCCCTGAAGCATGACTATCAGCACAACTGGGTGAGCCTATCTCACACACAGCTGCATACAAATGCAAATAGTTGAGTCCTAGCATACAAATATCTTCAAGATCCATCAAAGAACCTCAGTGGTAAGCATGAGAAGTGCTGGTATGATAGCCAGCACCAGCTCATGCCAACCACCAGCTGCATGTGTCATGAGGACAGCCACAAAGTGACACACACCATCCTGCATCACCCAGACCTCTGAACCACTACAAAACAGATTACATGGAGAGGCCTTCTGTAAGCTATAGGTGCTGTTGCTGCTGTTTCTCTTCTCCCAGCAACATGTGCAGCTTTTGATGGGCACAGAACCAATTCTTCCCTATACTGACAGGTCCTTCAGGTTGAGCTTTTCAAAGTTATGGTCAGCAGGGGACACACAAACATGTGGTTTTAGAGAGTGCCTCCAGTGGAGAGTGACCCACCACTGCATGCTGCAGCTGATCCCTTTCCTGTCTGCCTCACTGCAGCACCAAACAAGCCAGTAGCTAGCTATAGAAAAGTGCCTCTCAGCATGGTGGCTCCTCGTCTTTGCTTGGATAAAGCTGGGGTTCCCTTTTTGAGGGCTTGGGGAGGGGTGTGATTAGTAGGAGTGAATTCTACTGAGAAGAGCCAGAGCTTCTTAGCCAGAGAAGACCCATGCTCCCAGACTGCCCATGAACAGCCANCCGTCTTTGCTTGGATAAAGTTGGGGTTCCCTTTTTGAGGGCTTGGGGGGGGGGTGTGTGTGATTAGTAGGAGTGAATTCTACTGAGAAGAGCCAGAGCTTCTTAGCCAGAGAAGACCCATGCTCCCAGACTGCCCATGAACAGCCACTGTCTACAGAACTACTGTGAACATGCTGGAGAGAAGGGGTGTTAGCCAGCTTGGTGTGAAGTGACAACATGGTACTTACCAGCAGCTGGCCCATGCTTGTCGCTCAGGGCATCGGAAAGGTGTTTAACCCGTAAGTCATGCTCATGACCTAGGGAGATGGCAGCCGGCACAAACAGAAGGCGCAATTTATCCAGGTGGTTACAGCATGGATGGATGCTCACACGGGCTGGAAGCTGCTTCAAGCTTGGCTTATTTGAGCTCATGGACACTTATTTTGCCCTACAGTCCCAGGAATGCTACCTGACCAAATCCCTTTGTTGGGCTATGCGGCAGTAGCAACCCTTTGAAACCTGATGAAAAGTGTGAGTCAAGCCATTTGCTGGGCCACAGGAGTCCCTTGAACCTCCTGCTGTAAGGTCTGAATGGGACAGCAGGCCCCAAAAGTCCCACTTGTATGCACAATCATCCCAAATCCAAAGTCAAAGCCCATCTCCTGCTCAGCACAAGGATTTTTCCCCCCCAGATGAGTGATGTTAGTCACCATCTGGGATTTAGTAGACTACAGTGTAGGTGCTGAACAGATCTACTTTGGATGCATACATAACATGGGACAGAAAAGTCTTAGATGCTTTGAAGCAAGTGACCTCTTCCCCATTCATGGTTCAACCTCTATAAGCAGAGGAGATCAGAATGTGGAAGACAACTATTTAGGTAGGTGTTCACAGAGATGAACTAAGGTGAACTTTGCACATGATGCACTGAGCTAGGCTGTGGTCTGACACTTCAGCATCAGGTTTCGAAAGGTCACCAGGAAACTGAATGTCTCAAAGTCCAGGCAAAAAGAAAAGAGAACAGAAACACCACAAGCAGATGTCGTCAGAGCAGAGCTTCCATTAGCCAGGTGGCTCTGGTGGGTCACTCGCCTTAAGGTCTCATTCCTCTCCACCTGTGTTCATGTTTATGGAGACTTTGTAAGTCAGAGACTGAACTCAGATAAATAATTTGGCTCTCCAGCATCTCCTTGGCTCCCAAGGAGACCTGCACCTATCCTATGCTGGCCACCAAGCACTAGGATAATGGAAGTCCCATCTGAAAAAGCAAGACTGATACACAGAGGAAGTCAAGCGTGAAGTAGCTAGAGCTGTGATTACCTTCCATAGGAATGAGGTTAGAGGCCCCCTTTTTCCCATCTAGACCATGCTGAGAGTACTGTTTCAGAAGGTTCTGAGCCTTACGGATCGTGCCTGTCACCAGAGCCACAGAGAAGAGACAAGAAGACCTAGAAAATGAGTGAAAGAAAACAAACGCAGACCACCAGCCCTCCACCAGCAAGTCACCTGGGCACCAATGAGAAAGCTCAGTACAGGAACGTGAACCCCAAGCTCATGTCCAAGTGTGCAGATCCAATGGCATTTCCAGTCTGTTTCCCTGCTTTGAGGGTGGGAGCACCAATTCCAGCCAGGGTTACAGAATCATCATGGACTGGTTTGTGTTGGAAGGGACCTTAAAGCTCCTCCAGCTCCAACCCCTGCCACAGGCAGGGACCCCTTCCACTGGAGCAGCTTGCTCCAAGCCCCTGTGTCCAATCTGGCCTTGAGCACTGCCAGGGATGGGGCAGCCACAGCTTCTCTGGGCACCTGTGCCAGGGCCTCACATGGAGAGACTCCCTCAATCAGATGGTGCTCAATCAGTTTGGTGAGGTGGAAAAAACAGGAGCAGAGAAGGGAAGCACTGAAGCATCCTTCCCTGTAAGGAGTTAAAGCTGGTACTCTGCATCCAAGCATACAAAGTCATTGCTTTTCCTCAGCTTTGGAAGCAGGGCTTTGAAGTACCAACAATTCCTGTCTGCCAACATGTTGTGTGCTGCCCAGAGCCCCAGCTGCAGCCACTTGGTTAGAGCTGCAGCAAGAGGTACCTTTCCAAGGGGAATTTTCTGAGTAGAATCAACACAGACCCATCAGGAGCCCCACAGCCAAGACAATGATCTCCACAGCCAAGGAATGATCTCTGGTGTTACAGGAAGCAGTAAAATGGTGACAACCTTTGGGCTCGAGAGAGCAATTCCCATCCCAGGAATCCCAGAATAATGGATGCTGCCCACCCATGTCTAACTGGCATTAAGTCCCCCTAATCCCCAAAGGCACTTCTCTTCTAAGGAACTGCAAATCAACTCAGACCATGGAAAAAGAAAACCAACATAACACTGGGTTAAAAGATTTATACTTGACACACACAAAAACCAGACAGAACTGAACAAAAGCCAGTGCTGGCTATACAGCTAGACAGCACAAAACAAAGCATTAATGTGACAACCGAAGACAATGTTTCCACATTCAAAGGTTAGTCCATCATGCAAGAAGCTACAATTAGCACAAGCGCATGGACACCCTCTCGGAGCAGAGCTTCGCTGTTGCCTGCACAACAGGGAACAGAAAGGTTTGGGAAGGTGGAAGGAGTTTCTATAGCAGACCCAGATGCAACAGAACTGAGAAAATGAGGAAGGATCCAAGAAATAGAAATGTTGCTGCCAAAATTCAGATTTGTTCTTCCATTTTGAAGAAATAAACCCTCCAAACATGCAGAAAATCCCTGCTTCCACCAGTGACTGCGCCACAGGGCAGACTGGAAACAGTGCTGGTTGCACTAACACTGAGGACCACTATCCTGAGGGGAAGCCCAAGCACACACTGCTGCAGAACAGCATCTTGATGTGCAGGACAGCTTTATCTCATAAAAAGATACAGGGCAGGGGGAATGAAACTTCCCCCAGTGCATCTCTAATGGGGAGAACAGGAGAGAGAAGCTCCCACTGAACTACCGAGCTGCCTTAACCTGGTGCACTCACTAAACAGCACATGGTTCCTAAAGTGTAAGGTTTCACTGGCAACATCTTTCTACCACCAGTTTCAGCTGCTCTCAACCATTTACTAAAGAAAAAAACCATCATATCCATAAACCACCTTGTCCCCTCTTAGGCACACAGCAGAGAGATGGGAAGACTTTACACCCTTGCTGTGCTGATGCATTTGCTCCTACCTTCTGCCATATGATCAAATGAGAGGGCTGCTCCTCTTCCTCCAAGCTTCCCAGTGCTCTTCACACCCAACACTTCCACTTTATTCTTAGCTACCGGCAGAAACTTTAAGAGCTTGGGCACAAGAAGTCCCTCTGAGCAAGTAGGGCTGTAGCCAGCTCTGGATATGTACTAAGCTCTTTCTTACTGCTGTCCCCATCGCCCACCTGATGCAGAGCAGCTTGACCCAGGCACTGTTCCTCTACCAGTTCTTTCATCTTTCTCACTTTCTAGCATCCAGGTGGAGGGGGAAATAAAGAATAAAAAGAGGGTAAACTGGAATTAAACACAAGCAGAGAGGCTCTCACTTCACAGGTATGCAGAGCATGTTTCCACAGCCCACCCCTGACAGTTCCTTCTCAGATGAGAGCTGAAACCTCTGCTGTGTTGTTTGTACAAGTTACCTGTGTTTGCTCCTGAGCATCCCTTCACTGCTGCTCCATCCCTCTCTCTTAGCACTGTAATTAGGCTTTAATGGATTCTAGGGGAAGCCAAAGCTTTTGTTCCCTGATTGGTTTTCACTATTAAGCAGTTCCAAATCAAATAGGACTGTGCTTCAGCTGCTAATGAAAACATCACATTCAAGCCAGGCAGCGATCGATATGGGAAGTGGGAAGCTCTTTATTCTGCCACACAAAGACTCCACAGCCTGCTTTCAGGTAGCATCACACTGCTGGGTAAACTGCAGCCCTAGGTAAAGGGGAGCCCTGGGTACACTGGAAAAGGGCTCCCCATAGCTTAAAAAGAGCCCCCAAAAGTCAAAAACCATCTGAAATATTCGGTCCTGTGGCCCAGTTGTTAAAATGGGGTTTGGGCATGCATGAGGCACAGTTTTCCAATCATACCTTGTTCTGTTTCTTGCAGGCACCCAGGCTGGCATCTTCTGGCCCTATCCTTCCCTGGCAATGAAAAGCTTCCCAGCTACATGCTGCTCTACAGCCAAGAACAGACTACTGGGTCTACAGGCATCCCAAAGAAGCAATATTTGATCTGCATATGCTTGCAGGAGGCTGATTTGAGAATGCGAATACAGTGCTGACGTTTCAAATAGCAAACTATTAAAAACCAAGCCCACAGATTGCTCCATGAATTCAACTCAACTTGGCAAGTTTCATTTAAGAGGAGATAACTCTGCTTTAGAAGCATCTCCAGCATCTTCAGCAGCCAGGTTTCCAACTACTTGCTGTAACAACAGGAGATAGTACAGGATACACCAACAAGTAAAACCACAACAGAGGGATAAAGACCCTCTGAAACAACACATGGATATTGAACAAGTTCTCCATAATGCAGCAATAGTACCTGGGGAACAGGGAGGGGATGTCTCTGCCTTGTTACCCTGTCCCTAATACATCACCTGCCCTTTAGCTGTAGGCTCCCTTGTGCTTTGTGGGCAAAGAAGTTATAGCACATCAGATTTAGTTTGTTATTTTTCCCTTGCGACAGGTTAAAGTGTGCGCTGGGGTGTGCACTGGGATATTCTTCCTTAAGGAATAAGGAAATCAATTTGTTCAGTGAAGCCATGACAAAATCCCCTTGTCTGAAACCCAAATTGGCAGAACTTGAGTTTGCTTACTGAAGCTACAGTACAGGAAACCAGTTCTTCTTCTATGATCAAACACAGGGGAATCAAACCCCACCCGATGAATATTGCTATGAAGAAGGCCACTGTGCCAGTGCAAAGAAGAAAAAGACCTCAAGAGCTGTCCTTGAAAGCTATGGGACTGCAGGAAAACCTGTGAGTCTCTGCTCAAAGACTCTTTTTTTTCCTCAGTTTTTATTTTCACTTAAACACAATTTAGTAGCCATAAGAGATGGCTGGTGTACGAGGTTTAACCACCCCTGGCCCTGAGCTACACTCTCTCCTTGCTCATGGAAAACTGGAGACAAATTAGCCAATAGTTTGTTCTTGAGACGAACAAAACCCCAACAGATGACTTGAAATGCTCTGTCACTGTCAGCTCTCTAAATGCATCCAGACCTGCTCTCTGCCTTCTACCTGAACGACCTCAATAACTCCAACTGGGCAAAAAAGCGTGAACATCTCCTCCTAAATTTACAGCACAGATGCTCACCATGACAAGGCATATTCTATGCCCAAGTGCATCCATTTTAGGGGAGCCCTGTTCATAGGGACAAATGCTTGTGGTCTCAAATGTGTGTACTTTCTGTACTCCCTATGTGAGGACCCAAGATCTGAGACTCATAAAATAGCCTAGTGCTTGGTTTCATTTCCATCTGCCCATGATGAAACCCCTCTCTTCCATCTCCATAGCACAGGGGAGATGTCACCATTTGGTAGGCTGCTTAGAAATATTTACTGACCATGTTGACCTCACTGCAATCAAAACCCAGAGATCTCTTCAGCATCAGTTAACTGAGCACTGTGGACCAAGCCTGAAGCACCCACATCCCAGTGGCTCATCTACATATCCCATGGGGCATCTTTCCAGGAGAGAGCTACTGAACCACACAAAACCAGTCTTCATGTGTGGTAATCATGCTGTTGGGTAGGAGCTACTGCCACTAATGACTGCCACCATGCTTAGGAGCAACGTTAAACATTGGTTTCTGCCATCTGCAGCACAGTTCTCCTTAGCAGGAGGATACTGTCCTCTACAGATCTCCAAACATTGATGGCAAATTCTTACTCAAGTAACTACATGCCAACCCCCAGAGCAAAACCAAGAGAAACATCCCCTGGTCAGGTGGTTCTCTGCTGGCAAAAGAAACCCCACTGAATTTCAGCCTGACTGCATCCACCACCTGCAACTCCCACTCCAGCTTTCAGGAACAGCTCCAGGGCACAGCAGCAAGGGAACAGATTGATGTTGAACAACCAGAGGGATGATCTCCAGCTATCCCAACCTCCCCCCGACAGTCGTCCCTCTGCAAATATCCCAGGCACACCCTCTGCTTTAGCAAGAAGAGGCCCAGCAAAGCATCTCCACACAGAGAAGTGAAGAGCCCCAGGGCCAGCACACACACAGAGACACGTTACCTGGGATGAGGACTGCATTCACATCAGGATTATAAAAATAAACACAACACAATTAAAATGGGTATCTGTTTCCCTCCCTTTCCCCATCCCATCCATTCCCAGGCCCTACCCACATTGCTTGTTATTTTCCAAAAACCCAGCAAGAGTATTTGGACAACACAGGAAAATATATGTGGGTGGGAGAGCATTGCCCATATAAACCCACATAAATACGGACTTTCCTGACTTTCATCATTATTACTGAGGAGGAAATAGGGAGCCGTGACACAAAGAGGGATAACCTCACTGTGCTCCTCTGGGAGGCACACATTAGCTTTTGCTACCCTCCTTCTGGCCGTGCTCCCACTAGATGGGATTCAGAGATGGGAACTCCAGCTCCACACTCCGGTAGGCTGGAGTGACTGGTCTCACCAGCTGCAGAGCACGCAGCAGAACTCCATGATGACTTGGAGGTGGAACAACCCACCAGCCCTCAGACATTGCTCTTTTAACAACAGGCCGAGGCAAAAGCCTTAAGCAGCCCTTCCAAAATTCAGAAAGCTCTGGATCTCATTTCTGTAGGTACCTCCCTAGATCCCACCCCAGCTCCTGATCAGTTCTTGGTTTCCCAGCACTAGTTTATTCATAACTAATGATTCAAGGGATGTGTTGTATTAGACCTGAGTTTCATGTTTTCCTATGGCACAATCCATAAGCCCTATTCCAAGGCTGAGGACAGGTGTTCTTAGGTCATAACACTCTTAGAGCCCTCTCAGGTCTCTTTTTACTCATCTCCATTCTTAAGGCAATGACCTTTTCTCTCTCTGTATACAGGACCCCACTCTCCTCCAAAGAACAGGTCTGAGGACCTGACAACAAGACAGAAAACATCCGTCATCAAAATGCTGAACCCAGATCAGACAAGAAGTGCTCACCTCCAAAATCCTACCCCTGCTCCTGTCCTGAAAGCACATTTTAGACACAGAGGCTACCTCAGCAGAGGGAAGGCATTCCATACCCAGCCAAGAGGATACACACTGCAGTGATCCCCCACTTTAGGGACTCACCTGGTCTCTTGACTGGCTTCTTGGTGGGAGTGTCCTTCCTTTTGTTCTGGATGGCAGGGGAATAGGGAACCCCCGTGGAGGAGCTGTTCTTACGGAAATGGTCCTTCAGCCCCTTGATGGAGCGGTCCAGTTGGACCGAGCGGATTTGGAAGTAAACTGTCATGAAATCTACAGAGACAAGGGAGAAACAAGGTTATAAGCCAACAGGAAACCAAATCTCCCCTGACACATTCTGTGCCCCTAAGGGGGTTTATTAGCATTGATATGGGTCCCCAAGGAAGTGTGAAGTGGTTTTCCCCCCCAGAGTCTCTCCAAACCATCTTCTTCCCACCTCTGCAGTAGTCATTCCAGCCCTCCCACCACACACAACATTAAGTCTGTGCACTGCTACAAGAGCACATCAGCTGTGAAACTGATGGCAGACATTTGCACAAGATACTGTCAAGTGAAGCGCTCAGTTTGTAGGATAAGAGGCTTTACACACTTCTCAGGATTCAGGGTGCTCAGGAACTAAATGAGGTGTTCATCATTTAAAAGCAGAACACAAACAGACTGACAAACTATGCTATACATATTTGAGTTGCCTTTGATCTTGGACAAATTCTTAAGAAGCTTTTAAAGATGTTTGTCATACTTGGTAAGCACAGTAATCCCCACTCTGAAGTAAATGACTGAGGAGGGGATGATTCCAGGAGCTACAGGTATGTGAAATACAGGCTTTCCCATAACAATTCCACAAAGTTAATCACTTCCAAAGGAAAAGTTGATAAAGGACTATAAAGCTGCAGGCATATTTTGATGCTGCAGAACAAGAAAGATGTATGTACTGACTGAAGGGAAGTCTTTGGGCTGTTTTCTCCCTGTCTTTGGTCACATTTAATCTGCTCATAAGTAGTTCCCAGATGGGAACAAGCGACCAGTCTTTTGCACATTAATAATACCTGAGCACTGAATAGCTGCAGCTCCATCAGGAGGCATTACAGTTGCAAGTTAAATGGATTTCTGCTATAGGACAGACCAGGCACTAAGATAAATTGCGCTTTATTTATCCAGCTCTTTCTCTCATCATATCCCCCAGGAGATCATTTTGTAACTAATAAACCATCACTTCAGATGCACCCCAAACACTGTAAAAAAGTGGAATCTTGAGGTGACTCAAAGAAGACTGAGCTACTCCTCTGAAAGGTTCCACTGAGGCAGCCACTGGGTTTGCTGGTGCTGCTTCCAACAGCAGTGTGCCTGGGGGTTTCTTAACAACAGCAGCACCTGAGTAGAGGCTTCATGGCTGATCTATCAGCCAAGCTGTGCAGTGCTACATACAGCCTTCAGCACCCTACTTCTGGTCTCAACCACATGTTGTAAGTAGCTGCAGAACATCCCCCAATACGCCACTACCAGGGAATACCAGGCAGCACTAACCTTGATTCCTGCCATTTTCCACCAGCCATCCAGAAATGCGGATGATATCATGCAGGACACCCTCTGGGAGGTGCTCCAGAAACATCTCTTCCTGGGGCTCCATGTCCTCATCCCCACTGATGAGGTCCAGGATGAGGATGGGTGGCACTGGCTTGGTGTGTCGTGTCATCAGGCTGCGGAACTCAGACTCCAGGGACTCCTTGCCCCTCTCAAAGAGGGATTTCTGGCACAAAACAGAAGGAGAAAGCAGGACAGAGATTCTGTAATCAGTCCCTCATGAATGTTTCACAGAATCACAGACTGGCTTGGGTTGGAACGGTCCTTATAGCTCATGCAGTTCCAACCCCCTGCCCAGTCTTATCTAGTGCAGGGATGCCTCACAGGGAAGTTCTTCCTTATATCTAATCCAAGTTTCCCCTGTTTCAGTTTAAACCCATCACTACTTATCCTATCGCTACAGTTTATGATGAAGAGTCCCTCTCCAGCATCCAAGTTATTTCTCCATAAGAACATACTTCCTGCAGGGTTTCTGACCACTGTCAAGTACCACATGGTTCAAACTCCAGCAACATCTGTAAGTAAGAGACTTTTAAAGCTAATTAAATAATAAAAAATACTGCTTGGGGGTTGCTTAGTCTTCAAGTGGGATTTAGACACATCTGCCACTCTGCTCAAGCAGTTGGAGGACCAAGAAGAGCTACTCAAGAAAAGGTTAAACCAACTCCACCACATGTGCAAGTTTTAAGAAGGACATGAAGCTGTTGAAGAAAGTCCAGAGGAGGCCACAAGGACAATCAGAGGCTGAAGCAGCTCCCGTATGAAGACAGATTGAGAACATTGAAGCTGTTCAGCCTGGAGAAGATGTATGGAGACCTCAGAGCAGCTTCCAGTGTCTGAAGGGGGCTACAAAGATGCAAAGAGGGACTCTTCATCAGGGACTGGAGCGATAGGACAAGGGGTGATAGGTTCAAACTGAAACAGGGGAAGTTCAGGTTAGGTGTAAGGAAGAAGTTCTTCCCTGTGAGGGTGCTGAGGCACTGGTACAGGGTGCCCACAGAAGCTGTGGCTGCCCCATCCCTGGCAGTGCTCAAGGCCAGGTTGGACACAGGGGCTTGGAGCAAGCTGCTCCAGTGGAAGGGGTCCCTGCCTGTGGCAGGGGTTGGGGCTGGAGAAGCTTTAAGGTCCCTTCCAACCCAAACCATTCTAGGATTCTGTGACATGCTTTCAGAAGTCCTACTGGTGCAATGCATAGACAGCAGAACCCCACAAGCAGAAATGCTGGCAAGTGTAGACAGGCTTCATCAGACCCCAAAACAAACATTTCTTCAGCTGTGCCCAAACACCCTCTTCACCAGCAGCAAGGCTGAGAGCTACATCTGTCCCTATCTCACTCATGCAAGGTTCCAAACCCATGACCTACCACACGGTTCAGCTCTGGGCTGTCAGGATTGTTGTCCTGGAAGTATTCCACTGCCTTCTGGATTTTGTCCATGCAACTCAAGTATTCCTCCAGCCTCCCAGTAGGGCTGCAAATAAAACCAAAAGTAAAAGTAATGCCCCAAGAAGCAAAGAATGAAGTTACTAAGAAAGCATCAGACCAAAATCAGGATAAAAACAGTAAGAAACATTTCAATTCCATTTTCTTCCACCAGGAGACCATCATGAGATTCCCTTTTGCCCTCCACTCAATGGCACAGCAGAATATAAAATCCATGCAGGAAGTGCAGAGGTACTGGTGCCTGAGCATCACACAACTCTCAGCCTTGCCTTCTCCCACCCCAGAGAAGGGCCATCACAACACCCTCTGAAAGACTGAAAGCAGGCTCCAGAACTGGATACAGTGACATCAGCAGTGCAGGAAGAACCTTTGGGAGAACAGTGGAGGAAAAGAAAGAAGCCACCAATGCTAATGAATTTCATATAGCAGCACATCTGCTAAATCTGGAAGAGATACCAGAGCTGAGCCTCAGTAGACTTTGTCCTCTGGGGATTGCTGAAGGTCAAGCCAAGCAGCTTCACTGTGGTCTGATGGTAGGGAAAGTGTGTGGGAAGGGTAGGGTACAAGGAACCCTCTGATGAGTGTGTGGAGTCAGCTCCCCTACCTCCATCCTGAAAGCTCAAGAGGATGAAGCTCCCCAGCAAGATCTAGCTGATCCACTCACCCTTCCTTTATGATCTTCTCTGTGTCTTTAGCCACATGGTAGTAACTGATGACATGATCCAAGCAGGACAGGGTCTTCTCCACATTCTCCTGCAGGCGCTGCAGGTTCTCTGTCTGTTTATAGACTGGGATGATGGAGTTCTCCAGTTTCATCAAACGACTTTCAAAGGAGGAGAGAATAGCAACCTACAACACCAAGAAAGAATGAGAGCTGAGGACATCCTTCCACATGGATCCACAAAGTAGGGTAGTAGTTAACAGCATGGCAATCAGGGACCTTCAGGTCTCACTGTCCCTTTTGGCACTCTGCTACTGATTTCTCCTTAGGCTGACTCTTTAATCCCTCTGTGTCCCAGTTTCAATTCATAACCACAAAACAGATCACCTGCCATATAGACATGGGCCAATCTTAAATTAAAGGTTTGCAAAGTGTGAAATAACTTTTCAGGACATCCTAAGGGGGAGCAAAAGTTCATTTGACAGCAGGAACAGCCACAGGAACAGCCTGCAGCTGCACTAGGTAAAAAGGACAACCGCATAAACCAGCAACTGCTTCACCCCATACCACTAGGACCCACACGCGAGATGCACCACACGAAGGCACAGTACCAGTAGAGTAAAAACCTTCTTATCCATCACAGACATTTGTTTCTTAAAAGAGACTGTGATACTGCTTTTAAACCATAGTAAGCTCATAAAGGGTGCCTGACTGTCATCTTTTGTTGGCCAAAATGCAACACCTTCAAGATTTGATCTTACGTTACGTTTTCCACACTTCTCTAGTGATGCCTTTATGATCTTCTTATAACCCAAAACTGGAAACAGTTGTAGTAGCTGGGGGCTAACAAGCCATGAGAGCACAGTAATTACTTCCTACCTCTTGAACAGAATACACTGCCAAAATAAAACTCAAACAAGACCAGACTTTATGAAGCAACAACATGATGCTGTTGCACAAAGTAGTCTGAGGTCTATTAACACCTCCTCCCAAGAGGGACAGACCATACAGAGACTAGACCAACAGCTCATTTGAGCCCCAATCTAAACAGGAGAGAAGCTTAGGACTGAAGCATTCAATCAAGTGGCAAGTGGTAAATGCTCCATTCCTGGCAGTGTTTAAGGCCAAACTGGACAGACAGAGCCTTGGGTGCCATGGTCTACTGTGAGGTGTCCCTACCCATGGCAGGGGATTGGAACTGGACAATCTTAAGGTCCTTTCCAACCCAAACCATCCTATGATCAGTTCTCCCCTTTGCCCAGGCACTGAGGTGCAAAACACAGATGCAAAGCAAGCGGTTCATTACTTTGCACTCCTCAGGTGGGCACACTGACAGCCCTGAACACAGTTTCTCCTAATAAAGAGTAAACCCAGGCCCAACATTAGGGCTGAATTTCAAGGACCAACTTACCATGTTCTTTGTGAGCTGGTCACTCTTCTCAAGGCTATCTTTGATGAAGGACAGAGTTAATTCTTCCTGCCAGTAGGATGAAAAAATACTCTTCAATTCTGAACACCAGCATTTAAGTCACTCAACATCACATGAAGGTTTTTCCATGTCCTGGCAAACGCTCAGCAAACCATGCGTGGTCTGATGCTGAGGCCACCACCTCTTAATAGAAACCTGCGCCACTGACTCAAGGTGAGAGACACACAACAAAATGAGCCAGGTTTTTATGGGTTACTTGTTTCCCTTCAGTACCACGAGCCTTGGCACACTAAAGTCACAGCACAAGATAAAACTATCCAGAGGCACACCGACCGAGAGCACACGTTTCCCTGCCATAGCACAACACAGGGGCTGCACAGGCATCACCCAAATCCCATGCACAGCCATGAACTCAAGTGGCCAATGCAAAGCAACCACCAAGGGCTGTTTTCAAGCCACCAAAGCCCAGGCACAGGGAAAGAACAGAAGCCTGCAAGGGCCTGAAGAGAGAGCTCCAAGAGGCCACCGGGGCCTAAGAGAGGTGCCACAGGCCGAAGGGGTGAAGTGCAGATGGCCCTGACAACCAGGGCCCCAGGCTCTGAAGGCGCCCTGGGGATGCTGCCAGGCGCGGAGGGGGTGACCAGGCTCTAAGGGGGTCCCGGGCGCTGGGAGCGCGGGCGCAGGCCCCAGGCGGGGCTGCAGCACGTCCGGCCGGCAGTCGCACCGCTTGAGCCTGTACTCAAGGTCCCACCTGCTTGAGCTTGTACTCCACCTCCCTCCTGCNACCAGGCTCTAAGGGGGTCCCGGGTCGCTCCCAGGCCCGGTGGGCACCTCCAGGCCCGTCTCCTCAGCAGCGCGCTAGGGCTGGGAGCGCGGGCGCAGGCTCCAGGCGGGGCTGCAGCACGTCCGGCCGGCAGTCGCACCGCTTGAGCCTGTACTCAAGGTCCCACCTGCTTGAGCTTGTACTCCACCTCCCTCCTGCGGGCCGACACCTCCTCGGTGGGGATCATCCCGCCGCGCTCCACCGCCCGCGGCCGCTGCCTACAACCACCTCCACCCCGTCACTGCCGGGCCGCCATCTTGGGAGCGGCGAGGCCCGCCCTGCGCCTGCGCGGCGGGGCAGAGCGCCATCTGCCGCCGGGCACGCCTTGAGGAGAGGCCGGAACGCCCCGGGGCGCGGTCATGGCCCGGCGCATGCGCAATGCACCTGGTTGCGGCCATCTTGGGAGTGGCGGGAGGGCTGCGCCGCCATCGCTGGAGGTGTCATGGCGGGTCGGGGGGGGGGCAGCCGAGAGCCAGCCCCTCTCGGCTAGGCGGTGGGGAGCCATGGCTGTACAGCCTCGGGGCCGGAGGGGACCCCAGAGCCACCCAGCTTTGGAGCCACCCTTGCTGAGGTGACCACGCAAAGGTTCCACTGTGCCGCACAGCTTGAGGGAGAAGCAAGGTGTGGAGAAGAGTGTAGAGATTTGTGCCCAGGGAGATGAAGTGAATCTGAATGACAGACACGCAGGCGTTTGCAGGGTGCTGCACCTCTGTCCTGCAGCCGTTTAACAGCCAGAAAGGCCACCCGCCTCAGGGAAGCGGCCATCTTCTCCCCCCTGCAGCACGGGTGGCGAGGGCAGCTTTGCCACACACCCAGGCAGGTACAGAGCTCTGCTGCCTCATCAACCACTTCCAACTGGGAGCAGGGACCTGGTTTTATCAGCGCAAACAGCCCCGGCCTCTTGCTG
The DNA here is from genome assembly GCA_002631895.1 of Agapornis roseicollis. Classification (NCBI taxonomy): domain Eukaryota; kingdom Metazoa; phylum Chordata; class Aves; order Psittaciformes; family Psittacidae; genus Agapornis; species Agapornis roseicollis. The sequence continues at coordinate 115,488 of NDXB01005083.1, forward strand.
CTCTGAGGCAAAGCCCCTGCCATGCAAAGGGACCAGTGTGTTCCCATCCATCTTACCCGTGTCAAACCATGCCAGGCTCTGGAAAGGAGCCGAAACAGCCTTGAAGAGCATCTTTTGTTCATCAACTTCATAACTCACCTTATCACACTGCAAACAGCTGTGCTGTGCTCTGCCTTAGTGCGAGGGGCCATGCACAGCAAGGGTGATGTGTTTTTGTGTGTGTGACATTGCCTCTTTTTGGCTTGTGGGCACAGCTGCTCAAAGAGATTTTGTCCTGTGGGTACAAGAGAGAAGATCCCTGTGCAGGGTCAGTGCCCGGCACTTCCTGTGTCGTTCCCTGCTGGGCTGNAGCAAGGGTGATGTGTTTTGTGTGTGTGACATTGCCTGTTTGTGGCTTGTGGGCACAGCTGCTCGAAGGGATTTTGTCCTGTGGGTACAAGAGAGAAGATCCCTGTGCAGGGTCAGTGCCCGGCACTTCCTGTGTCGTTCCCTGCTGGGCTGGTGTGATTGGGAAGGGGTTCTTGCCTGTACAGCAGAGCAATCCATGCTAACACCTCAGCATTCTAAAGGGCAGCCAGAGCCAAAAGGAAACCTCTCACTGAGCCTGGGGAACAATTCTGTGTGCTTCCCCTCAATTCCTGTCTATCTATCTATCTCCAGCAAAAAAGGCTCCTTGACTTCTTCATGGGGCAACTGAGCCCTCAGGGCAAAGAGGGGAGCTTGAATAGAAGCACCCAGCCCATGTCCCAGCTGCAGAGTGAAACGCAATGCCATGTCCAGGGGGGAGCAGCAGAAAGATCCTGGCTTGCTGCTCAAGAGCCTCAAAGGAGCAGGGGTTATTCCTGGCAAAATGAAACAGAAAGGAGAGGAATGCTGCAGTTGGAACGTGTGTTAGAATACGGTGCAGAAGGGTGTAAAGCACAGCCGGGACTAAGCCCATCCCTGGCTGTTTCTGGCAGCTCCCAGACAATCCCAGCCCCATTCCCGCTGCCTTCCCGCCGGAGTGCTGCTTCCCGCCCTGCAAGCCGCCAGCCCTTGCTGACCCGGGAGGAATTGCTTCCATGGAGGATGAAAGCCAGATGTGGTGACTCAGCAGTGGCACGGAGCAATGCAAGTCACCCTCTGCTTCCTCCTCCACGGGACAGAACAGGGAGGAAAAGTCCCTTTTTCTTCCCGGAGAAGGGATTTTCATCCACGGGGCTGTGCTCACTGCCAGCCCAGGTACAGAGGAGGAAACCTGAATCAGGATTGCACGCTCAGTGCAGGGTTCAGGGCTTCACTGCGCTAACAAGAGAGCCCTCAGGTCCCTTTTGGCAAGCAAAGCTGGTTCCAGTGCTCCATAAAGCCAGGACACAGGATCAGTTGGGAGCCCAGCACCTCGGGGGTGTGGAGGCTTCGAACGTCGTGGCCCTGTTGTTCAGCAACCAGAGCGTTCACGGCCACAGGCATGAGGAAACAGCGCCTGGTGTTGGGGACGTGACTCTTGCTTCTGCCCAAGGACAGCGTGTTCAGGGCGTTGCTCACCCTGAGGCTGCCGAAAAGAGAATGCACCTGATTAACAGGTGGGGAAACTGAGGCAGGGAGGGCCTGGGCTTTGCCTGCTCCCAGTCCCTGGGAAGACCCAGCTATTCCCTAGATCCCCATTTCTATTGGTAACCTTTATGGTGGCGAAGGTCATAGAATCCCAGCCTCGTTTGGGTTGGAAGAGACCTTAAAGCTCATCCAGTTCCAACCCCCTGCCACAGTGACACCTTCCATTAGAGCAGGTTGCTCCGAGCCCTTTCCAACCTGTTCCAGTGCCTCACCCACTCCCCAGGTGAAGGTCATTCAAAAAGGTGTAACCTTGGCAAGATTCAGCTAAATTCAGTGAATCCTAGCTCTCAGAGCAGGGATTTGTTGTCCCCAGCTCAGTACTGCAGACCCCAGGAACAGTTCTGCTTAGGAAATCGTCATTTTAGTGCAAAAACCCAACAAATGAATTCTTACTGCCCTTGCCTCCCACCAGTGGGGTTAATCCTGCCTGGAGGGGACAGTGGGGACACCTTAGGGCAGCAGCATGCCTGGAGAGCCATGGGAGCCTCCTGCGAGTCACCCAGCAAGGGCAAAACAAGATTAATACAGCCAGGAGCCTCGGGAAGGGCTTTGCATTGAGGGATCAGAGTATGGAAGAGCTGGGATTAACATAAAATTACACCACTTTCATTATGGGCTGAAGGGCCATCCCAGGCTGTGGGAGCCCCATCCCCGGTGGCACTGCCCTCACCTCCTCCCCACACCCAGCCTGTTCTGGCCCCCCTTAGGTCAGCTGCATAGAAAAGGAGATTAATCTTCAGGCACATTAATCTTCAGATATTAAACCAAGGAGCTCTGTGCTGGCCCAGGAGTCCCCAGCTTTCCCTTCCAGGTGAGGTTGAAACAGGGAAGACGCTGAAAGCAGGAGCCAGTGTGCACAGAGAAGGCATGGGATGCACCTAGGCATGCAGCCTGGCTATAGCCATGCCCATAAGCTTGAAGGAATGAGGCAGGAACCAAATCCACCACAGGACTTTGCCTCCCTGATAACGTCTCCAAGCTGTGCTTTGATCCTGACATGGGTCTGGAGCATTGGGATGTGCCGCAGGGATGAGCACTGCTCTCGGAAAAAACAGATCCATGTGGGACAAAGGCTGGCATTTGGGCTCCTGCAGCTTCCCTGTCCCTCCATGTGGTGCTGAGGACCATTCCAGCCTCGCTGCTGCAGGGAAGGGTTGTGGCATGGCAGCAGTTGAACTGGAACAGTGCCCAAGCAATGGCCTAATGGGAAGGCCCTCAGTGACCCTCTGCTTCTGGTAGAAAGGGGGTTCATGGGGATCAGCCCTTTGAAGACTGGCCCCAAAAGCCCCCCCAAGCCCTCATCTATCACAGACACAAGCTGTGCTCTCCCTCCCTCCAGCTTTATTTGCAGAGGGAATTAAGGTCCTGCTGGGAAACCCTCCCCTGTGCTCTGATAGCTGCCTGCACAGCCAGCTCAAAATGCCTTCTTGTAGTGAATGACGAGGATTAAGGAGGTTTCCCTGTTTATTTAGCTCTCTGCAGAGTGGGGGGAACAGGGAGAGACCCCCTCCTCCATCCGAGGGCCACCAAGGAGCTGGCACATCCTGGGGACCAGCACAGTGCCACCAGCACATGGCTGAGCTCTTTTCCCTCCTCCCTGGAGCAGGAGCTGAGGGTCCCAGGAGGGTTTGGGATGAGTGGGATGCGTGTGTGTGCACCAGGAGGGCTGGTTTCATGCACTGGGGCCGGGCTGGGGTGATGCTCTCTTTCTGCCTATGCTGTTGCTGGGGAAGGAAGGGGGGTGTTTGCCATGTGGGTCAGTACTGGGTATGCATCTCCTCATGTGATGGGACAGGGGGAACATGCAGGGCTGCATCTCACCCTGTCCCCTCAGCATGAACACACTCAGTGACCCCAGGCCCTGGACTCCATCGAGGAGTGCCATGAGCCCCATGCATTGGGAACCCTTCTCTGCCACCCCCTCTGCCCACAGCAGGGAGGGCTCCTGCCTTTGGAGCTGGAGCCACGGCAGCCGTAACGCCCCTGTGCAGCTCCGACCTTTGGCTGTTTGCACATTCCTGCTTGTTAATGTGTCTCATAACCAAACACTGCCAGGATGGAGGGTTGCTCCCCCACAGCAGGTCTGCTTCCCCCCCCCCATGCCCCTGCTCATTGCAGAGGCATTGGACTAGATGTCCTTTGAGCTTTCCAAGCCAACTGTTCCATGATTCTGATTCCTCAGTTGAGAATCAGCACCGACCCTGTGCTGGGTGGGAGCAGCAATGCTCAGCATGAGCATCCCACCCCTCGACACCAGTCAGAATGACCATGGAGCTCCCAGGAGAGAAGGCAGTTGTCTCCCAGCCAGGCAGAGGGGAATGGAGTGCCATTCCATCGTGAAGCCGTGCTTCCAGGCTGGCACACTGCCCTCCAGCACGATGCCAGGCCAAATTCTTTCCCATTTCTAGGTCAACACCCGCCTCTTGTAATGTCCCCGAGCCTCCCCATTGCCTGTGCCAGCTCCCTCCATGCACAGGATGGGAGCATCCCATGGGATTCGCACCCGACATCCCCACACTGCTCAGCCTGGCTAGTCCCATCCATAACCTTTGTATATTTGGGATGAGATATTTATGCTCCCATTGCCATTTGGGCCGTTCTCCAGATGGGGAATGCTCAGCCTCGTGCTGCCTTTGCTGCCCACAGCATCATCCAGCTGTGTCTGCAGGGTGCAGCCTGCCCTTGCTTGCACCTTGCAGGGGGTATCGGGCCCATTCCCTGGAGTCTGACACCAAAGGAGGATGTTTGCTTTGTAATCCTGAAGTGAGTTTCTCTGTGCTGAGACCATGGGCTGGTCCCAACGCTCCAAACCTGGCAGTCAATCACCTGAAACCAACCTTTGTGAAGAGCTCCCAGTGGCCCCGGTGCCTGTTTGCAAACGGGCCAAGTTTCCACATCAGCATGACGTGCTTTCCCGATGGAGGAGGCGATGCTGGCACTGCCCCGGCAGCTCTGCCCCTGCGCCGCAGGGCTGGATATGACCCCTGCCCATGGGGGCTGCTTTGTGTGCCATGGGCTGGGCTGGAGGAGCAGGAGCACTGTGGGGCTGCAGCCCCCTATGCAGGCACACACTTGGGGAGGTGGCAGCGATGATGATGAGGTGGAGGAGGAAGGGCAGCATGCCACAGTGGCCCGGGTGCCGCCGGCACTCCCCCAGCACAGCAAGCCCAGACCTGCCCGTGCATTGTGCCAGCCCCGCCGCCAGGAACAGCCACTGGCACCAGACTGACCCGGTCCTGGGGGCCAGCTGAGCTTTGCTGAATGGGATCCTCCGTGCCACGTTGTGCATGGCCCAAAAACAGGATGGAAAACATGAGGGTGCAAGCGTGCTCCAAAAGTGCTGCCCAGGTAATCAGGATCTGGGCTCCACTGCACAACTGCCTTGTCCTGCCTCAGCTTCTCCCACCAGGATGCTGTAAGCCATCCAAGCTATCCACAGATCCCACCAGGCTCTACCACCAGTCCCAGGGCACTGCTGGAAAAGCAGGACGGGGGCTTTGTCCCCTCTGTGTTCTCAAACCCCCCTTTCCCAGAGCCCCTGTGGGCCTGCAGAAAGGTGTTTACATCCAGCCTCATCCGTCCTGGCAAAGACATTGGGGTCCAGCCCTGGGCCCGGTGCAGCCTGTGTGGGGTTTGCTCTGGTACCTCCATCCCCTCAGATATAAACCCCAAAAACATCAGTATAGAAGGGGCAGGGAGCCCGTGAGCTGTCCTTATCCCAGCCCTGATGCCATCCCCATCCCCTGCAGGGCCCTGCTGTACCATGAAGCTCCCTGCCCAAGTGCAGCACCCATGAGATTTCTCATCCGTGTGAGCTCCTAGAAGCACATTTGGGAACCTGCTTTCTCCCAAACTTCGGAGATTCATTCATTGCTATGCAAGGCGAGTCCATTCCCTACTCTCCTCCATCCCATCTCCCCCTTCTCCCCCCACTCCTCCAGCCATCTGAAATGTTACAACAGGCTGAATTTTTCCCGTTGAAGGGGGGGAATAAGGGGGGAAATAATAATAATAACATAAAAAGAGAAATCTGGGGTGGAAGAAGAACCCATGAGCTGTGACCTCCTCAAAGCCAGCACCAAACCCACATAGGGAAAACAAAAGCAGCAAGATTTGCATTTCCAAACAGAGCAGAGATGGCCCCAGTCTTGGAGCTGTTGATTCTGGGGTTGATTTTCAATATTTAGGATGATTAGCAAGTGAAAGGCAGCTCTTGCCAGAAGGCTCCGGGCCAGCCCCGCACTCAATGCACAGCAAAGAAAGACCCGGCAAGAAAAGGAGAGAAAAGAAGGGCTTATGTGTATATTTTTCTCCCTCTCTGTGAACGGGAGATTGGGTTGAGGTGGCAATGTTTGCCCATCGGGAAGGGATGATGGATGGAGGAAGGAATGGCTGCGGGAATAGCAGGAAGAAATAATAAAGGAGTAATTGCCCTGGGTTTAATAACGGGCTAGGAAGGAGCTGTGGAGGCTGCAGGGAGGATTTGGAGCTGGGTGCTTCAGCCCTGCTTTGGTGGGTGCTGGTAGTGGGATGTCCCCAAAGGCTTTCACTTCACACACACAAAGCATGGGGGACAGCAGCAGCTCGGGGGTCCCCAGCCCATCCCTATGGGGATGCTGGGGCAGGGCTGGAGCAGCGCTGGGCAGGGCTGGAGCAGCCCCGCTGCCACCGGCAAGCCCGGGCAGGCCGGGGCCCGACCTCTGTCTTGGCACCGGGCTCCAGCCCAGCACACACTGGCTTTGTGCGGGCAGCAGCGTGGTGTCCTGCCTGCCCCAGTGCTCCCACCCTGGAGCTGCACCTCCTGCCTGCTGCTCGCAGCATCACCCCCACACCAAACCAGCTCCCTGAAAGCAAAACTTCACGTTCCAGTTGGTTTTGTTGCTTTCAGAAGCTGAACAAAACGAGGTTGTTTCAGGCCTCGCCTGGTGCCTCCTTTATATTCACCCTTTCTCGCTTTAAAACCCTTGACTGGCTCCGGCAGGCTGGAATATTTTCTCCTGGCAGGGTGGTGATTTCCAGTCCCCTGGTATGGGGGGGGATGGGAGAGGTGCTGGGGGCTCCTCTTCTTCCAGAGGGTTTACATCAAAAACTACACAGTTGTGCCTGGCAAAACCAGATAAAGAAGTGGACCAAGGACCAAGGGGGCTGCCAGGCTTTTGCAGCCCTGCCAGTGCCACCACTGATGGGGGAAGGAGAGAGCAGCTCCCTCAGTGCTACCAACAGGGAGCCGAGAGAAGGAGAAGCCAGGACAGGGAATTCCTTATTGCCTTTAGGGGTTCATGGTCTCCAGTGTCCTCAAGCTGAAAGGAGAGTCCAGACGTGCTTCCAGAATTCCTCCCCTCCCACCCCCCCATATATCAAAGCTGTTGCCTACAAGGATAATCCTACCTCATCCCAGAGCTACATCCTGCTCTCCCAGCAGAAAGCACATAGAAGCAAGGGATGCCTCTGCCTCAACCCTTATTTTGGGCTGAGATTGGCTGGATTGGGGGCAGCTGTGACCACTGCAGTGCACAGGGGCTGCCACAGGGCTCCCTGCTGCTGGGCCTGGTGCCAATGGGATCCAGCAGGTCTATGGGAGGTCACAGGGTGCTCCTCATGTGCTAGAGGGGTGGAACATCCTGGAGTGGACCATCAAGCTGGATGAGCCCCAGGCAGAAGCTGGAGGGGGATCCCTGTCCCCAGAGATGCACAGATGTGACAGTGGGAACTGGGCAGCCACCAACTGGGGGCCAGACCCCCCTTTTCCCAGATTTCCCTTCTCCCCTTGCATCCCATATGGCAGCACTGCCCCACAGCTGTCGAGGTACCTACAGCCTGGCCTGTGCCCCACATCCCTGAGCCAACCTGCCCTTCCCATGGGACTCCCCATGCCCAGCTCCCCCATGCTGCCCGGCCCAGGCTGTGCTGCTTTCCCTCCCTGCCTTGGCAGAGCCCAACTGCTCCTCCGTGTAATTGGCCTCAGGAGGGCTCAGCTGTTCCTGCAGCTTCTGTGCAGCTCCTCTCACCACCCTGCACCCAGGAGGGCTCCAAAGCCACTTGTGGTTCTCAGGGTGTCTTTAGGGCCAGGGGGGGACATGGCGCAAGCATATAATCATAGAATCATGGAATCAACCAGGCTGGAAAAGCCCTTTAAGCTCATCAGGCCCAGCCATTCCCCAGCACTACCAAGGCCACCACTAACCCAAGGCACTGAGGGCCTCATCTACATGGTGTGTGAACACTTCCAGGGATGGTAATTCCACTGTTTCCCTGGGAAGTAAAGCCCAGATACCTGTACTATGTCATCTGCAGGGAAGAGTGCTCTAGGGGCTAGGAGCAGCTCCCAGGACTTGGCCACTCATGTGCAGCACAGGCACTGTGTACCCATTGCCACACAGGTGGTGGTTTGTGCCTCAGTTTCCCCACAGGGAATTGCTGTCCTGCCATGAAGGGGGGTGGTAGCACCCATGTACTGGTGGGTGTGCAGCCAGGGCTGGGCCTGTGAGATGTCCCCTTCCTCTAGGAGAGGGTCAGGCAGAGGAGGAGGGAATCAAGGAGGCAAAAGGGTTTTTTTTTTCTTCTCAAAATTTCTTTTCTTTCTTTTTTGCTTTAATTTGTAAAGAATGTTCTATGAAAAAGGTTCAATTGCACACACATCGCTGCAGTTCTTCAGCATCAAGATAGAGGCCCCCAAACAGGAAAGTATAAAACAACAGATTAAAAAAAAGCATCACCAATACACATAGAAGCATCTACACTGGCCCCCAAAGACCCCCATGAGCCTTCAGCCCCTGGTACCCAGGCAAAGCAGCAGCCCCAGCCCTGCTGCTTGTGTGAGCTGAAGATGTTGGTTCTTTATACCCAGGAGGATGCAGGACTTGACTTGTGCTCTCACCTCCACAGCTCCAACCCTCTCCCCAGATTTGGGTTGGAAATCAGTCCAAGGGTGATCTGGTTGTTGTTTGAAAGGCTTGTTTATTGATTCTTACACTATAGCTCTACTCTTGCTAAATCCTATTGCTCCTATGAAAGGTCCTAAGTGCTTTAGTAACAAAAGTGCTTTAGAACAAAAAAAGAAACTCTTTCCAATCTTCCAATCCTATAGAAGCCTAAAACACACCACTAAAACTGCAACTTCTACTTCCTCCTACCTAAAGTCTACTCTTAACTCTAAACCTACAGTGAAGGGGAGGTAAAGAATCCAGTTCTTGAGAGCTTCAAGTCAAGTTCCAGCAGCATTTGGCCTTGCCCCTGAAATGTTCATTTGCAGATACCTGCCACGTTCTCACTGCACAGCGCTTCAGTTGGTGTCAATCCCAATGGCTCTCCCAGATGGATGTGACTTAATTTCCCCTGCCATCGCCACAGCCTGCTGCACACACAGTCTGAGCTCCTGGATGGAGGCTGGATGTAGGTTTCTTTCCTCCTCAGTCCCACCTGGGAGCATTGAATGTGGAGTGACCCAGTTGCCACCAATCAATGGCCATGCCACGGTATTTCCTTGTGGCACAGCCTCAACCGGGGTCCTTCATCAGCCTGATGGATGAGCAGAAGAAGTGGAGAGCAACAGTCTTGGAGCAAAAAAGCAGAAAGGGGTGAAAGGCAGAGAGGGTTCATGGTGATTTAGACCCCTCAGCAACCCCAGCAAGGATTTGGGGTGCAAAAATGACAGAAGCCAGTTCTGGGAGCATCTTGCTCCACTCCTGCCAGGACCAGTTCCTGGCTCCTTTCCATGTTGCTGCTGCTGCAGGAATCCTCCCTCCTGTAGTGCTGGTTTATAGAACAAGCCTTTAAAAAGTGATAATATAAACCAACCCCCAAATTGTATTTTCCCTATCCCCCCGCTAAGAAAAAATTCTAGTGCTAAAAAATATAGGTTTCTTTGAATATATAATATATAATAGATAATATAAAACCATCTAAAGAGGCAGACTTGGTGAACGGATAAACCTTTTCTTCTTCCCTAGGCACAAGTCAGGAGGGAGCTTGAACTCCAGAAGCCATAGGGGACATCTATTGGCTGCTAATGATCATACTGTACCTACTAACTACACTGAACAAGGGAAGAGAAACATAGAGCAAAAAAGGTAAGGAAATTGCACTTATTCTATCAAGTCCTAAGCCACCAGGAATCTCATGTCTTCGGTGGGATTTAGCAGGTGCTTCTTCTTTAGCCCTGAAGGAACAGATGTCCATTTCCATGGATAAAACCAAAGGATAATTCACATTTCTTCCTTTAAAAGTAAAAAAATAAGTACTGTTATAATTCTTCTCTTGAGGAAAGTCATGAATTAGTGTCTTGATGTGTCCTGTATTGATGTACCAAAGAGTTCTTGTGACGGTGGTTTGTGCCCCCTACCCCAGAAGTTTTTATGTGTAATCTTAAAAGGTGGCAAAAGTCACTGTGGATGTGTCTGTCTCTCTCTCTCTAAAATGTTGTCCCTTTAAGTCCCAGCAGCATTTGGGGCAGGGGGAGCACAAAGTCTGCATGGGCTTTAAATGGGGACTGGTGTCTTATAGAAGGGACGTGAGGCTGCTCCAGTCGCCCTCCTCCACTGGCAAAGAGGGGTCACAGGCTTCAAAGAGCTGGTCAATGTTGACACAGTTGGAGAGGCAGTCGTTTGTGCCTTCATCCCAGGGGTTCTCCAGGAAAGCTGCAGCAATCAAGGCTTCATCCAGGTCTGAGTTGGTTTGGTTGGATTCAGTGAGGGCCTGCTCCTGCCCCTGAGGACATTCGATGTGGCCGTGTGCCTCCAAGTCCACATCCCCCATGGTGGGGCCGATTGGAGGCGTGAGCTCCAGGTTTTCAAAAGCTGAGAAGTTGTCATTCAGGTTGGCATCGAAGATGGCTGACCAGTCAAAGTCACCTTTGAGGGACCCCAGCTCCGTCTGCTCCTCTTGGCTCAGCAAGGGAGAGCTGGCAACGTGAGCTACCTTGGCCGTTCGGTTGGGCATGGGCTTCTTGCGCTTGCACCCCACTTTCTCCTCCACCGGATTCATGTTCTGGCTCTCGGTGAGTTCTTCAAACTCCTTCAGCAGCTGCTGTGACTCCATGTTGACGTTGAGGATGTTATTGGAGGTGCAAACCAAAGAGGAAGAGCTGGTGGTACATGGTGGCTCCTGCTGGGTGGCTTTGGTGAAGGCCGGGTGGATCTGCACCGGAGGCACTTTCCGCTTCTTGAAGGCATTGTTCTTGAGCCGGTTGGCGTACTGGGGATCCAGCTTCCAAAACCCCCCTTTCCCTGGTTCACCCTTCTCCCGAGGCACCTTGATGAAGCACTTGTTCAAGGAGAGGTTGTGCCGGATGGAATTCTAGAACCAGAAAGAGAAAGAAAGCCAAGGCTGAATGTTGGTCAGCTGCCCCAGCACCCACCTGCATGGGGAGATGAGCGGACAAATGTGTTTTGAGCAAGGACCTTGGGGAAAAACAAGGCAGAATCAGCAACATCAGGGCATCCTGGGCTACATGCCCAGGAGAAACTCCCCTGAGTCACCAGCAGTGTTCTTGTCTCCTGTCTAACCCAACCAGAGGTGGCAAGAGCCAAGGGGTTCAGGCTGGGACTTGCCAACCAACAGGAAGCTTTTGGGCAACTCTCCTTGGCTATAAACTGAGGCCATGGGGCTTTGGATCATGCAGAGCACTGGGAGAAACTGGCCAGACTTGCTCTAGGCATGGAGCTAAGGGTCCTCCTTCACAACTGAGGAGGAAGAGGAGGCTCTTTACACCAGTGTGACCACAGCCCCATGACAAATGGCAGCCCCATAGGGCATGGCATCGTCAGGGCCTTCCTTCCATTCCCCAGTTCTTCTGGGCCTATTGCCAGTGCTGAAGGGAAAATATTTGGCCAAAAACTAGGCACCAGGCAGGTAAAGCAAGGAAGCTGATGTGGAATCACTGCATCTTCCTCAGCCACTGCTCAAGTGAGCTGAGGGAGGGTCAAAAATGGGAATAAAAAAGAAACAGAGGAATTTCTGTTCCTGTTGAGCTGTTCTGAACCCCTGAATGTGCCTGCAGTGCTATCAAGAGTCAGAAAGGGAACTCACTTATTGGGTAAATAACCCTGCGTTGGGCTCCACAAAGCCAAGACTGCATTAAGAGATTGGATATGGTAGAAGGTTTTTTCCCCCCTGATGTTGCCTGGATATCTTTATGCTTATTCACCCATAATCCGTACTGCTGAGGAGGAAAAACAAGGCTTGAATGCTTGGAGCTGGTGAAAAACACACACACACACACACACACACACAACAAAACCCTCCTCTGGACTGAAGCTCCTCGGGTGTGTTGGCACCTCTCCAAAGCACTCAGCTCCCACAGGAATAGATCCATCTCCCCCGGGAGGATGGGTGGCATGACCTTTCCAGGCTGTCTTCAGTACAGGAATTGGAAGATAGAACGAGAAGAGAGCCTCAGAAAGAAAGGAAAGAGAAAAGGAAGAGAGAATAAGGGAAGAATAAAGGAAAAAGAAGGAAAATCAAGAAAGGGGGAAAAGAAGAAAGCAGCAACAGCAGGACACAGGCATCCTGAAACAATCCAGGCTGGTAACTCCAGATTTACAGCTTAACTGAGTTTTACAAGGCTCAGAGACTCACAGGCTGAATTCTCTGCTCCCCATCTCCCCTCCTCATCCCAAACCCCCTCCAGCCTTCCTCCCGGGTTAGCATAGTTGTCATTCCTGCCCTCAGCAGTGCTGTGCCCCCCCCCCTGCACCTCTGGGCAGGGATTGGAAAGCTTCTTTCTTTTATTCCTCAACACATTTAATTAAAACTGGGGTATTTATCCATGGGTTCACAGGAGCAAGTCAACACATTGGTACAGCTCCTCCTCCTGCACGTCTGCCCAGCTCAGGGGAGGTTGGGGTGGCCCTGGAGAGGGACCCTTCTCCATGGTGGCCTTCAAGAGCTGCTGGAGACTCCCCTGGCTGAGGACAAGGTGGGCTGGTTTGCCCAGCCTTGCCTGGGTAACACCACTGCCAGGATCAGTGGCACACTGTGGATTTGGGCTGGGAATAACCCAAGCAGAGGGATAAGCCACCAGGTCCCTCCTGCCCTGCCACATCCTACAAACCATACATGTCAGAGGTCCCCTCATGTGACACAGGAAGGCAGTGAGCCAAGGTGGCTGGGAAAGCCCATGTGCTTCAGGCCGTCCCTAAAGCTGGGGAGCCCAGAGGCTGCCCTCTACCTCCTGGGGACACACTGGTGTTAGCTGGGAACAGCAGCCCTGTTTGACTCCTCTTGGCCTTCCCTTACAGTGATGGACAGGAGACCTGCCCTGCTTGGAAAGCAGCAGCACTTCTGCTCTGAACCTCCTCAAGGATGGGTTTGTCCAGCAAGCAGCCTCTCCCCAGTGGTCTTCTCCATCCTTCTGCGATGCCTGGTCCTCAGCACCCAGAGATACTCACCTTGGTGACTTCACGTGTTCAGCCCCAAGAGACTCAGGACCCCACAAGAATCCTGAAAGGTGGAGTCAGGGACAGAGACTTCTTCACACCAGAGCCAAGAGGAGCTGCAGGGACTAGCAGGTACCTCCCTGCTCCCAAAATGGCCCTGGGCTCTCCCCTGTAATGGCTCCTTCCCTCTCATGCCCTCATGGTTGTGGCATTTCTGTGCCCCTATTACAGCCCTTCCCCACCAGCTGTCCTCCCAGTGGGATCCAGCATCCCAGTGCTACCTTGCCTTGCATGGTGGAGGCTGTGAAAAGCCCTTTTCAGCCCTGCAAGCAGAGGGGACAGGGCAAGAGGTCTCCAAATCTCCTACCTGCCAGGTGGGATCAGCATGTCTGAAGTAGCAGAAGTTGTCAGTAATCCACTTGTAGATGGCAGCAAGGGTGATCTTGGGCTTCTCGCTGGCTTCCATTGCCATGCAGATGAGGGTGGCATAGGAGTAGGGTGGCTTGACATGCGGGTTGGTCTTGTAGTCGATGTCCTCCATGAGCTGAGGGTTCATGGCCATGGTGGTGTGCGCTGTCCTCGAGGTGGATGAAGAGATGGGCTTGCAGGGGGTGTGGGGCATGCCCATGCACGCAGGGTCAGCAGCCAAGGGTGAGCATGGGGCAGCAAAGCTGGGGATCTTCTGATAGTCTTGGGGGTCCGGCCCAGTGGGGCAGTAGGAGGATTTGCCCATGCTGGCACTGGTGATGGAGAAGTCCTGCAGCCACATGAGGCTGGTCAGGCTGTCATCCAGGTCATCATACTCATCCAAGGTGCCATTCCGCATTCTCTCCCTCCTCTCCAGCACGCGTTTGGACCACACGTCAGCCATGCCTTGGTTCTGTGCTGGGGCCTGCATTCACAGGGTGCACAGATACAGAAGGGAGGAGATGGGGCAGATCCTGCAGCAAACACAGGGAGAGAGTTGGAGACCCCCCGAGGTGCAGCCACTCTCTAGCACCAGGCCCTGGGTGCTCTGGGTGCTGCTGGCTGAGCCCCATCCCCAGGGTGCTGGAGCCACATCAGCTCCCCTGCAGTGCTTCAGCAGCCCTGAACCTCGGGGAAGGTCCCTCAAAGTGCTGCACCACCACCCCCCCCCCCCCCC